>CM065589.1:400597675-400792675 GCA_033119425.1 Bufotes viridis
TTTTGTCTAGAAAAGCTACTCCAGTTTTCCTACTGCACTTTCCTCCTGGAGTGAGATTGCAACTTTTTTTTGAAACTTTTTAAAAAAGCCTTAATGATAAATGTGGAGTGAAACTCATTAACAGCTTAGCCATGCCCACTTTACTACCCACATTGTAAAACTGGAGTGAGTGGTGAAAAAGTCACAATAGCCCTATTTTGTGACTTTTTGAAGCTATAATTCTGGAGTGAAGGCATCATAAATCTGCCCCAGTGTGTATTAAATGGGTAGATAGGAGAACGTCCCTGCCAAACATTTCTGAGGGTGGCTTAACTCCAGAGAGCACAAATGGATTGGGAACAAATATTCACTTCACCTGATCCTTCTTTCCCCTGCAGCATCTGTCGGGAGAGAGTCGGGAGCTTCCCATATGCATTAGACTGTCGGCCAAATTATTCACTAATGTGTATGTGGGCCTTTATGTGTATGGCCAGCTTAAGGGTCTTGGAAGGAGGTAAGATGCAAACTCAAGTTTGTATCAAGCATCAAGTTCTGCTGACTCGGATGATTAGAGGAGTTGTACCCTTAACCTGCACTGGCAGATGGGCCTATTTTAACCTTTGATATGGTACTGCTTTACCTCTGTGTAGGCCCCCAAAAAGTTGAAATTTAAATGAATAAATTACAAGTTTTACTGAATCCCACAAAACTATATATCAATCTGATCAGCTCCTCCTGCTCTATACCATGCTGCCTGCATACTGCACTGCCTGTTGTGATGTCAAGTTCTTCTCAATGGCTAACATGTGCTACTTTGTATAGAACAAAATCCCATTGATCACAAAAATAAGTTCATGAGTCTGACACAAAAGGAGTAAAATTATCTCTGTTCAGAGACTCCCCTGCATAACGGAAACGGGGCGGATCCGTTTTGCAGCCCATAGACTTCTATTATGATGAAATTAATAACAGAATGCCTCTAAAGGCGCTTCAGTTATTTGATCAGTTATTTCCATCACTTATTGTGAGCCAAAACTAGGTCCGGGTCAAAAACAAAGAAAAGATGCAGGTCTTTCCATTATACCTTATCTCTAAGTAGGCTTCACTACTGGTTTTGACTCACAATAACTGATGGAAATAACTGATCAAAAAACTTAAGTGTGAACTCCTTACTAGTGTCAGCAACCTCCCTGAGTGTCCGGAGAACATCCTAAAGGCCCTTGGTCCATAGAAGCCTTGAAAGATTTTTCTTCAGAATGCTATTAACATTTTAATAACGTGTTAAAAAGGAATAAAGAAAATGTATACGTGAGTATCATATGGTCGTCAGGGAGCTAGGACAGGACATTGTAAAACATCAATACAGTTGGGGAAATTAGGAATCGAAAGTCAATTTAGCCACACATTTAATACTATTTCTTCTTGTCCACTTCATGGTAAAAAAAAATTATATAATGATATAATATTTAACACATAAAAGGGAAACAGAAGATAAGTGAATGAAGTTAGAAAGGGACAGAGTCCTTCTTACCTTTTTCAAAGTGTTCTGAAGCTAAGAGTGAAGAGCACAGATTTAGTTTGTTGGGTTTGTTGGACATATTGCAATATAAACTCCCTCTTTGTTCATCTCTAGCCAATCAAACCACAGAAGTGACGTCATCAAGCACGTTCCCACCAAAAGAACCTGTAATGTCAATACTTGCTATGGCCACACAGTTTACAAAAAATGTCCCTACAATGCCAGCATGTTTGTTTCATTCCATATAATTGAAGGTCTAAGTTTACTGGAAGGGTTTGGTCAGCAATGCCAACATATAATGATGATCCAGAGTATAACAGAGGGCAATAAAAAATCTTTCATCTTGTTCTCCCTCCGAAACTATTTTAAGTAAGGAACGCTTAAGAACCAAGTTTATAAACTAAAGGAATAATTTTTGATCTTGTGTTCTAAATATTCAGATTCTGGGAAAACACTCAATTTCATCAAAGTGATATAAACAGCACAGTCCCATTTGTATATGTATTTTGTTGATATGGGTTTTCTTTCATATGATTCTGGCAAGTCTAATTAATAAACTACTTATATTAATGTGAATATCGTTAAAATATTCACTTTCTGTTGAAATATCTTCGTTGTCTTATAATTGAATCCGTCTAGCTGATTTTAAGGCTCTGACTTCACTCTAGTGATGAGATAGATGAAGGAAGTGGTAGCCTGAGATGTGCCCCTACACTGATGATTAGATTTCAAGAGAATCTTTTGAAACTAGTGGGAACAGTTGGTGATGTCATTACCAGTGTTTTACTTCCCTCTTCATTCTGGGGAGGAGGGTCACAGGTAGAGGAGCCACCAATGTTTAATCCATCTTGTGGCAGTGTAGGCAGTGTAGGTAGAGGGGTATAGCAGTCACTTTATATTGGTTCATACCTGTTATATTCTTTTTTAACTTTATTAGGTAGTCTATGAAAAGTTAAATATATATGCAAGATATACTGCATATAAATATATATATATATTTACACACTGCCTGTCCAAAAAGAAAGGGCCATTTTAGTAACTGCAGTTTCCTTGGAACTGCATGTGACCTGCATGTGTGCCAGCCTGCCAGGGATTTCAGTCTAATAATTTTTTGGTAGCTCAGTGGAGGAAAAATTCCTTTTTCTGCCAGGTCAAGTCCCCCTACATGACCTATTTTATAATTTTGGGGTGACATAGTGCGTTTTTGTAGTTGGTGGAATAAACCCGTACTGTCGTACCACAGATCACGTTTGCATGCACTGCTGAAAAATCTTTTTTAAAATTTTGCGGTGACATCAGTTTTGTGGTAGATATCACATTTGCGGTGTACGCTGCATTTCTGACAGTCAAATTAAAACGTTAACCTCTGCTGTTACATTGTTTGTTTGAAAAATCTAATTTTTCTTGATAGTGAAGCAATAATATTGAATTGCTCCGTTACACGGTTGTGTTACCTAAAGAAATTTATTCTGTTTATGACACGGGCACTGCCTTACTGTTAGTGAACTTAATCGTTGACTTTTGGCAGTTAAATTGACACCTGAGATAAACCATCTGTTAGTTTGGTGGGTGAACGCAAACAATGAGGAGAACATCAAATAAGGAACGTGGACATGGTCGTGGTGGTGTTGGTGGAGCTCCTGTTGCTGGGAGAGGACGTGGCCATTCTGCACCAGCTACAGGTCCAAGTGAAACATCTTCCTCAGGTGCGAGTAGTTGACAGAACATGCAGCATTTTTTGGTAGACCCGAATGCCTCTCTACGGATGGTGATGTCAGAACAAGTACAGGCGATAGTAGATTGGGTGGCTGACAGTAGCTCCAGTTCCTTCACAGTATCTCCCACCCAGTCCTCTGCAGAAAGCTCAGAGTTGGCACCTGCAGCCCATGCCCATCAGTCTTTTACTTCATCCCCTTGCAAAGCAGCCAAGCAGCCTGAGCTCCAATTTATGCAGCAGACTTTTATGCTTTTTGATGACTCTGCTGCCAGGGTTCCCCCGGGCCATCCACATAGCCCTGCCCCTGGTGTGGAAGTCATTGAATGCACTGATGCCCAACCACTTATGTTGCAGGATGAGGACATGAGAATAGCACCGCAGCACGTCTCTGATGATGACGAAACACAGGTGCCAACTTCTGCGGCTTTCTGCAGTGTGTAGACCGACGAGGAAGGCAGGGGTCAGACAATGTCCTGACGACAAGAAACAAGTGGTTTGCACGTTGTGCCATCAGAGCCTGAAGCAAGGCATAAACCTTCTAAAACTGAGCACAACCTGCATGACCAGGCATCTACATGCAAAGCACGAACTGCAGTGGCGTAAACACATTAAAAACCAAGAAAGGTCTCAGGCTCCTCCTGCTTCCTCTTCTGCTGCTGTCTCTGCCCAGCAAACAGAGGATGTGCCACTAACACCACCACCTTCGTCATCATCACCAAGCATCTCCACCATGTCACATGCAAGCGTTCAGCTGTCCATCTCCCAAACACTGGAAAGAAAGAGGAAATACCCGCCTACCCACCCTCGATCTCTGGTCCTGAATGCCAGCATTTCAAAATTACTAGCCTTTGAAATGCTGTCATTCTGTCTGGTGGAGACGGATTGTTTCAAACAGCTGATGGCGGTGGCTGTCCCCCAGTACGTCGTTCCCAGCCGCCACTACTTTTCCAGGCAAGTCGTCCCTTCCCTGCACAGCCAAGTGGAGGATAAAATCAAGTGTGCACTGCGCAACGCCATCTGTGGCAAGGTCCAAATAACCACAGATACATTGACCAGTAAGCACGGGCAGGGACGCTATATCTCCCACACTGCACACTGGATAAATGTAGTGGCGGCTGGGCCCGAGGCGGATAGCGGTTTGGCGCATGTCCTTCCACCACCGAGGATCGCAGGACATTATTCTTTGCCTCCTGTGGCATCATCCTCCTACTCCCCTTCCACCTCCTCATCAGGTCAGCGAAAGACCTTCATCACCAACTTCAGCACAGCCAGGGGTTAACGTCAGCAGGCAGTTTTAAAACTCATGTGTTTGGGGGACAAACCTCACACTGCACAGGAGCTGTGGAGGGGCATAGAAGAACAGACCGATGAGTGGTTGCTGCCAGTAAACCTCACGCCCGGTCTGGTGGTGTGCGATAATGGGCGAAATCTCATAGCAGCTCTGGGACTAGCCGGTTTGACACACATCCCTTGCCTGGTGCATGTGCTGAATTTGGTGGTGCAGAAATTCCTTAAAAACTACCCAGACATGTCAGAGCTGCTTCATAAAGTGCGGTCCGTCTGTGCGCACTTTTGGCGTTCTCACCCTGCTGCTGCTCGCCTGTCTGCACTGCAGCGTTACTTCGACCTTCCCGCTCACCGCCTCATATGCGACGTGCCCACCAGGTGGAACTCAACCTTGCATATGCTGGAAAGACTGTATGAGCAGCAGCAGGCGATAGTGGAGTTTCAGCTGCATCAAGCACGGGTCAGTCGCTCTGCAGAACAGCACCACTTCACCACCAATGAGTGGGCCTCCACGTGAGACCTTAGTGCCTTGTTGCGGTGTTTCAAGTAATCAACCAACATGGCCAGTACCCATGATGCCGTTCTTAGCTTTACAATACCACTTCTATGTCTCCTTGAAAAAACACTTAGGGCGATGATGGAAGAAGATGTGGCACAGGAGGACGAGGAGGAGGAAGAGGGGGCATTTCACAGGGTTTTAGGCCAGTCATTCAGAAGTGGCTCAGAGGGTGGGTTCCTGCACCAGCAGAGGCCAAGTACACATGTGGCCAACCACGGCACAGTTCTGGGGGACAAGGAGGAGGAGGATGAGGTGGAGGAGGAGGAACCGGGTTCACAGCAGGGTGGCAGCCAACGCAGTTCATGGCCTTCACTGGAGCGTGGCTGGGGGATACGGAGGACACGGACGATACACCACCTACAGAGGACAGCTTATCCTTACCTCTGGGCAGCCTGGCACTACATGCTGCAGTTCCTGCGCAACGACCGCACAGTTGCCCACATTTTAACTTGTGCTGACTACTGGGTTGCCACCCTGCTAGATTCCCATTACAAAGACAACATGCCGTCCTTAATTCCCTCACTGGAGCGTGATAGGAAGATGAGCGACTACAAGGTCACGCTGGTAGACGCGCTCCTGAGGGCATTCCAAACTGACACCTGGGGACAAGTGGAAGCACAAGGTGAAGGCAGAGGCGGAGGAGGAGGAGGAAGAGGTTGCCAACGCAGCTGGGTCACGGCCAGCACCTCACAAGGCAGGGTTAGCATGGCCGACATGTGGAAAAGCAACCGGTACCACCAGCTGATATGGAACGTCTTAGCAGGAGGCAGCATTTGAACAAAATGGTGGAACAGTACGTGTGCACATGCCTACACGTAATGACTGATGGTTCTGCCACATTCAACTTCTGTGTCTCCAAATTGTCCACATGGCCTGAGCTTGCCCTTTATGCCTTGGAGGTGCTGGTCTGCCCTGCAGCCAGTGTATTGTCTGAAGTGTATTTAGCATGGCAGCGGGCGTAATTACAGACAAATGCAGCCGCCTATCCACAGCCAACGTGGACAAGCTCACGTTCATTAAAATGAACTAAGCTTGGATCCCACGAGACTTGTCTGTACCTTGTGCAGAATAAAGATTTATACCCGACTTAACCATATATTCTTACTCAAGCGCACTTATTCTTTGATTTCTTTTTTTTATTTGTCCCATTATTTTGGGGGCTACCCCAATTAAAAATAAAAAATAAAAAATACATTGTTAGCTGCCTTTTTCTCCTCCTCCATCGCCGCTTCCACCTACAACACCACATTCAACGCCTCCTCAACCTCCGACTCCACATCCACCTCCTCCTCCGAGTTGCAGGTTAATATTTTTTATTTATTTTATTGTAAGTTATTTCCCTATCCACATTTGTTTGCAGAGCACCTGCCATGCTCTTAAGCACATTTTGCTGCCTTTTGCAGCCCTCTAGCCCTTTCCATTACATTTTTAGGGACATTTTAGTGCCCATAAGTTCGGGTCCCCATTGACTTCAATGGGGTTCGGGTTCGGGGTCAAGTTTGGGTTAAGTTAGGATCCCCAACGCAAACTTTTTTGTGAAGTTCGGCCGAATCCGTCGAACCCGAAGTTCCAGGTGTTCGCTGTACTCTATTAGTCTCAGATTACAGGGCAGTCAGGGAGATGGTTTGTGTTTACATGGGTGGAGTCTTTTTTCATTATTTGTATTTTATTTTACTACTAGCAGGATACCACGGCTTTGTAGAGGTATATTTCCACTATTTCATTTAATGTTTGTGTGTATCGTTAAAAGATATCCACAGCGTCCCTCATAGCAGTGACCTCCGCAGCAGCCCATCCCTTAATACTCACCCCCCTTAGTGTCCGGCCACCTTAAAATGTGATCTCCACAGCACATCACCTGCCCCCCTAACACAGACCTCCATAGTGGACCGCCTCCTTAACAGTCACCTCCACAGCGATCTACCCCTTAACAGTGACCTCCACAGGGCCCTACCCTCTTAATGTTGACCTCCACAGCATCCTGCCCCCTTAACTGTGACCTCCACAGTGCCCTGCCCCCTTAACAGTGACCACCCTCAAGCCACCCCGCCCCTTTAACGGTGACCTCCACAGCATTTCGATCCTATAACATTGACCTCCAAAGCACTGCCCCTTTAACAGTGATTTTCACAGTACCTTACCCCCTTAACAGTGACCTCCACAGCACCCAGCCCCCTTAACAGTGACCTCCACCGTTCCCTGCCCCTTGACAGAGACCTCCACAGCATACGCCCCTTTAAGAGTCACTTCCACAGTACCTCGCTCCATTAACAGTGACCTTCACAGTACCCCGCTGTCTTAAGTGACCTCCACAGTCCCTTGCCCCCTTAACAGTGACCTCCACAGCGACTCGCCTCCTTAACAGTAACCTCCACAGCATCCGCCCTTTCAACAGTGACCTCCACAACCACCCCTTTATTAGTGACCTCCACAGTACCCTGTCTCCTTAACAATGATTTCCATAATAACCTGCCCCTTTAACAGTGACTTCCACAGTGCTCCATTCCCTTAAAATGTGACCTACACAACACCCGCCCCTTAACAATGATCTCTACAAAACCCCTACCCCTTAACACTGACCTCCATAGTGGACTGTTCCCTTAACTGTGACCTCCACAGCACTCCACTCCCTTAACAGTGTCATCCACAGTGCCCTGCCCCTTTAAAGGTGACCTACAGCAGTGATGAAAAATGGCTGGGTTGTTATAGAAACCTGGTGTAAAACTGTGTGTATGTCGAGACTGAAGGACCTGCAAGCTTCTATTGGCTGATAAGGGTCATGTGACCGTGTGTGTGGCAGTTGGGGTATGAGTGAAAGACCTGTGGGCTTCTATTGGCTAATGCAGGTCATGTGATTGTCCCATATTTGCATTTTTTGGAAATATCTCAGAAACGGTACGTCCTAGAGAGCTAAAACCTTCCCGTACACCTGTTGTACACCTATGTGCCAAATTTGGTGCAGATCGGTCCAGTTGTTTGGCCGTGAATAAAGAACAGACAGGCAGAAGTTCATTTTTATATATATAAGAGATCGAATTCCTTTTCTTACAGTGCATTATTGTCTTTAATTGACAGTATATAAGACTCCACAGAATTAGTATACACTTAAGGTCATGTGAGTTACATCAGCCTTTACAATAGCGTTCGCCAAGCGTCGCAATTGAAATCATATTAACTTACATATAAGCTGTCTTATACTAAGAATGTCCTTCGTTGCCTATAGCAACCAATAAGAGCTCATATTAATGACCTGTAGCAAGCTGAGCTGAGCTGTGATTGGTTGCTATGTGCAACCTGATGAATATCCAGGCTAACTGCCACAACAGACAATGGTTCCTGTAGTTTGGCAGTTAGGTTACTAAGCGTATTTTTTGGCAAATAATTGGAAACCGCAGGGTGAAAATTTCCACTCAAAACATAGTCTATGACGTTCCCCGAGTCACAGGAGGCGGCTGTGCAAAATTTCCTGATTGTAAATGTGACGGTGCGGATTCCTTTAGCGGACATACATACATACACTCATACATGCACTCAGCTTTATATATTAGATTATATGTTTTTTAAACATTGAAATATATTTAAAATATAATATGCCCACATGAGGTTTTAAGATACCTCTGGTGGATATTCTGTCTGTTATTTTACACTATATCTAGAGCATTCAGGGGAGCAGCGTTGGACTATGGATTACGTATATCCTTTCTCTCTCTCTCTCTCTCTCTCTCTCTCCCTCTCACCAGGAGCCATATAGATACAGAGTGAGCTCAGCATGCATGTTGGTACCTGCATTCCCTGTAGCAGAGTGGACCCAGCATGCAAGTAGAACCGACACTTCATGAATTGTATAGTGGCCGTGAGGGCTCATTACAGGTAGAGTTTATTGTTAGGTTCCCGTCTTACAGAGATCGCCTTGACGTTAGGCAGACGGGCCCAAATAATTTTGTACAAAAATATATTTGCTAAGCATCTCAAATTTATGATATAAGCATAGAATTAACATTGTAATATATGTCATTATTACGACATTTATGTACTTTATTTGGGTTGCAGAGTGCTGTTATATTGTCTTTTTCTGTGTGTATTTGGCCATTGCAACATGCACCTGCAGATTGGGATATGCTGACTGACCCCCTTTTCCTTGTAGTATATATATATATATATATATATATAGAGAGAGAGAGAGAGAGAGAGAAACACATATAGACATACAGACACACAGTACTTGTGCAAAAAATAGATGAAGGCAGGTGTGGAAAAAAATTACACAGATGCTTAATATTTTTAAAAACCTTAGTCCCCTTAGGGGACTTAAACCTGCAATTTCATTGCCTGGACTATACACTCAATCACAAGTCACACACTAAAAGACAAAGAATGCTTTAGCTTTAAGACACACTCCACTCGTTCCCAAGGTTCCCAAACTGCACTCCTCCGCTTACCTAAAGTAGACACTGCAAGTGGTTTTCTAGTCGGAAATAAGTTTCCATTGCTCCCTTGAAGCTGAGAAAGAATAAGGGTTGTATGCTCTGAATGTGAACTACTTTCCATTGTGCAGATCCAAATCGCTTTTTATACCCTCAAGCCTTACAGTAGGCTAGGTTTCTACAGTCGATCAGAAGTTCATCAAGCAGATAAGGTCATATGGTGTGGGACAGTGAAATAGTAGGGGTGATCACTTCTTAAGGCCCCTTTACACTGAACAATTTAGCAGACGATTGTCGGGAAGTATTCCTTCTCAGCAAGCGCCTGCTCGTCAATGAAGGAGGCCGCTGCATTTATGTTATAAAATATTATTAATATCTATATTAAATATTAATAATCAATATGAAAATCAGAGGCTTCTTGTGACTTCTTCCTTAATGCTCTGTTTCCTTACAGAACCTAATGTGTGTGCGTACTACACCTACAACTGAGACTCTACACAGCGTGTACTAATAAAATGTATTTATTGAAAGACAAAAATTTTTACATTCAATTATTTTACTATATATATGTATATATATATATATATATATATATATATATACACACAAACATACAATCAGTACAACAACTATACAAAGCTATTCAACACAATACCCTCTAAATATACTCCTACCAAAATTACAGTTATCTAACACACACACACACTCACAATACCGGCCCCTCCTCCACCTATCACTAACTGTCCCAAGACAAGGGGAATAAATGTAATGTAATGTGTTAAGGAAAGGGTTTCAATTGTACAGATTAATCTGCAGGGAATGTTCAGTGGAAAAAGGGTTAGGCAGGGAGTATGTGCAGGGTCCAACACAGGAGGTATTGCAGGGCAGGAATACAGGGCTGGCAGGGAAAGGGTTAATATTTCAGGGATGTAGCAGGGTGAAAGGGATAATGACTAGGAGCTGGTATCAGGGAAAGGATCCAGGAGTTAATGCTCGATGTATAGGGGAGTAGTGCAGTGAAAGGGCTACTATGTCTAGGGAGTAGGGAAAGGCTTACTCAGCCAGTTCCAGGTAGTTGCTCATCTCTAGAGGGTTAATGCTCATTTCAGCGGATGACTCTCGCTCCTTGCTTGTCCTCTAGGGAATGCTTGTTGCCCAGGGCCCATGTTTCTCACAGGAGCAGTCCCTCCCCTCTTGCAGGGATGCTCTCCGCTCTTGCCTGCTGAGAGCTCCAGCTCTGGCAGGGCACATTCTTGAGTGTCTTTGTGAGGCAGTGCACGAGGTCTGGTGCAGTGCTATGACATCACCGAGCCAGCCTGCGCATCAGCGCACCTCTCCGGCATTGCATTATGCATCTCTTTGATCCTCTGCCTTTGATGTGCTCACAACTAGGCACATTTGTCCAATTGCCAGATGGCTTCCCTCCCTAGCAGGCGCACATAAACGGGCCTCTCGCCTTCAAGGGGAGGCTTAAAGGGGACATTTTATGTGTGTGCATATATAATATATATATATATATATATGTATATATATATACAGCTGGGCACTTGCCTCTTCAATAGGCATACCACAGGGGGCATTAGGTATATATATATATATATATATATATATATATACATATATATTTATAGGCACTTCCTTCTATAATTGACATGCAGTGATTTCCTCCTCAGTATGGGCAGCAGCGATCACTAATGCCATCGCTCATCCCCATACAGAATTATTGTATGCCAGCAGCGGAGGCTGTTTAGACGGCATGATCTGCTGCTGGCAAACAATGATTTTGGTGTCTGCACAAATTATCATATTACCCGATGAATGAGTGTTTCACTCATTCATCGGGTAATCGGCGGCACCTTTACACTGGCAGATAATCAGTAACAAGCATTCCTATGAACACTCATTAGCAATTATCTGAACCATTGTCAGCCAGTGTGAAGGGTCCTTTAATGAGTGCCAATCTGTCTTCCAGGCAGTACACTTGTATAAGCTATAAAAAAAAAACTGAAATTTTTTTTTTGTAAGATGGTTTTATTGGCATGAATTTAGTTTACTACAAAGGAGTATTGTATGAGCCACATGATTAATATAAGCTTAAGTAGTGATGTTCTACCATATGGTGCACTAGTGCACATTGCTCCAATGCAACAAGGGTTGATGCTTTGTTTTCTAACCCTTCCCATTTAAAGAGACACTGGTGATACAGTTAATAAGACAACTATGTATCTTATTGTCTTCGATGCCATCTGTGATTGTGGTGCCTTTTATATATTGAGTGCCCTTTTCTGTGCTGTTATCTGAGTGTGTGGTGGACTGTCGAAAGACTAGTGGTGGTAGAAATGCTTAAATTATCCAATTCATTAGAAGTAGAAATTAATTGACTTTAGATTCATTTTGTTCATTGGATTGACTCCATGACTCATTTGAAAGCCTAGATTCACTAAGCCCATTGACAGTCTCATTGATAGAGACTGGAGTAAACATATGGACTAAACATTCGGCTCAGACGATTCTTGAGAGTCACTCGCTTCATTTAAAGCAATTGGATTCTTAATGACATCACTGATGGATTCCTTTGATTTAGTATTGTGGCTAGACTCATTTGGCCCCACAGGGCTGCCCAATTCTGAGGAACCTCTTGGTTTGGTTGACTCACTTGATCTAATGTAATCTGATTCACTTGAGTCACTGTTTTCATTCATGAGATTTGAGGCAAAATCTTGTGTATTTTTGGTTAGGCCTCCAGACTCCTTCAGTTCTTGTGAATCATCATTCTCATTGAAGTCTTCTTGTGCATCCCAATCATAAGAAATATCTGGTGAATGGTATAGATCATTTCGAGTGTCTTCATAGTCAGTGCTTCTTTTCTGTAATTGTTTTAGGATGCTTCCTTTTACCAGTTTGTGTTTAAACATATCATCTACTTGAATTTTTCTGGATCTGTTATAAACATTGTGACTTTGAGTGATTTTGTGTGGCTTTTGTTTCTTTACATTGGTTCGCCTTTTTGGTAGTTGCGTCATATGACCCAGATCTCTTTTACGATGGTACTTTATTATGGCATTCCTTCTTATCTTAATGTCTGAATCATCCCTCTTTGCTTGTATACCATTGACTGTGTAATTTATTGTTGACTGGATTGTGGGATCCATTTTAGGGGTTTCTGCACTATGTGGCAGTATTTGTATGTGTGCAGTTTTTTCTCGGTCCTCTCCATTATTCTGAGTATTGTCAGTCCACCTCAGGCCTTCTTTGCATACTTGAAATCTTGTGATCTTAAAAATAAATATATAGATATGTGTTACTTGTCACAAAGGTAGTTTAAAATATTGCCATATAGGGTATATCTGTACCATATAAGGTTGAACTTATTTATGTCTTTTTAAAAGGACGTGTCTATCAGAAAGAGAAATTTAGTTTAAACTCAATATTTATGGAAAACACATATTTTTTCAGAACTTTTGGCTGCTTTTCATTTCTACAGTACTGTGCCAGTGAAAATGAAATACAAAATATTGTCAGCACAGAGGTAAAACTTCTATTTAGATAAGTAATCAATTGCTGGTTTACTGCTGCCGTAAGGGGAAAATGTTATCTGCAAGGTAATCATCATTACAATAAGTATCGGAGAACTAGGTGACTTGTTTTCCTGATAGGCCTAGATAAAGATGCATTGCACTGATCAGTGTAATATGCGATGCTACAATTGAGTCACTACCAGGGAGCTCTGTCTGGTCACAGTGATTTTGCATAAGAAGACCAATAAGCAGCTTAACACTTTCAGAAAAGGACCTAACAGTTCAGCCCAAGCAGAATATGGGCAGCAGGGTGAAGGGAGTAGGGAGTAGGGCAGCTCCTTTATATCTTGGGCTGTTTAGCACCTAGAGATTGGGTCTGGTCTTGTTTGAGAATCCAACTTAGGTCTCAAATATATTACACCAAACACTTGTACCCCACACACAAACATCAATAAGGTTTACATTTTAAACACTTGCACTGTCCCTATACTGTCCCTATACAGTCCCTACCCTGTCCATACCCAATCTAAAGAGTAAAATATGCAAACATTTCGCTAGCAATACCCGTTATACTCTACAGCAATAGCGATAACAGTTATCACAAGAAGAATGTAATATATTAACTCTCACAGTTATGTTCTATAAAAATATTATATGTCTTGGAACGCAGCGAATTTTTTTTTATCATTCAAGCATTTATAATATAATAAACCAATATAAATTTGGCATGATCAAAATGGTACTGACCCACAGAATAAGCTATCGTATTACTTACGTAGACGTCATAAAAATAAATCCCACTTGATCGCCCAAGTAATGTTAAAATTGCGATTTTTTTCATCTTTCCTCTTAAAAATAAATTAAAAGTTATTTAATGCACTTTATTACCCCTAAATGGTTCCTAAAAAACGACAACTTGTCCTGCAAAGCTCAAAGACTCATATAGCTAAATTGAAGAAAATGTAAAACAGTTATGACCGCTTTAACACAGAGGTGATAAAATGTTACAGGTCCCTAAGACTAAAATTAACTATGTTACTAAAGGCCCCTTAAAAAAGCGGTGGCGAAACGCGCATCGGGGTAGACACCTCTACTGGCTTGATATTCCGTCCAGCTCACCCTATGTAGGTATATTTTGGTGCCTTTTATTGAATTTTGGCATATATGTGCCTTATGTATCGCTGCTAATGTAGTTACTGGTGCTTGTACCTTGGGGATTTATGGGCATTGTGCAATACATGATTTGACTCATTATTTGGGAGGGAGGCAGGTTTTCATGTTGTTAAGTCTTGGTATATTTGTGTGTCCAGGGGAGTGTGATGGACTGTAGTAACTCCTGCATTGCTGCTTCTTTTTAACATGAATTTGATCATGTAATTGTGTGATATTTATTATTATATGCAATAAACATTAACTTTGTATATGTGACTCATTTTATTCGGATTTACTCTAAAGTTGGAGTCACGTTTTGCCTCATATATTTGGGGTAATTGTAAGTGGTACTATGTTACTAAAGGGTTAAAATGCACTTGTGTACCCTGAGTTGTGCGCCAACTATATTTACTTCAGGCCTACATTTAAAATCTACAACAAAAAGTGGCATTTTCTGGAGCCTTTTTACAATTTTAATGTGCCCCTTTGGTTAAAAACAAGGGCTGGACCATGGTAGACCCCCTTATAAGTAATCAGCAATTTTTTTAGACAGATACAATTTAGGATAGCAGTAAGTTACTGGAAAAAATGACAGTCAAATTGTGCCAAATATATTTATAATGATTGTTTCATAGCATTATGGTAACACTTTTATGTAGGCCCTGGGCAGATTTGATCTGGAAATGGTAATGTTTTTGTTTAGTAGCTTGCTATTAATATTTTTACTTACTGGTGATGCAAGAGTTAAACCAAGGACATATCCGTAAATGAAAAAGGTCTTCATTCTTAAAAGAGGGATAAAAATATTTAATATCAATTCCATTTTATGCATACATGTATATATAATTGAATTAAAAATAGAATTAATGGAGAAGATGTATTTTTGTTTTTCTTACAAAATTTCTGTCCTAATGTCCTCTTTCATTCCTTAGGCCTCTTTCACATGGGCGTCATGTTTGACGCCCGGATAAGAGGCGGGTGCGTTGTGGGAATATGCGCGATTTTCCCGCACGGGTGCAAACGTTTATAATGCGGTTTTGGGTATTCTGGAGAATTTATTATTTTTCCTTATAACATGGTTATAAGGGGAAATAATAGCATTCTTAATAAAAAATGCTTAGTAAAATGAAGATGAAGGGGTTAAAAATAATAAAAGTTAACTTACCTTAGCCACTTGATCGCGTAGTTGCGATCTGTCCTCTCTTTCCCAGCATCAGCTAACAACTAAAGGACCTGTGATGACGTCACATCACATGGTCCAATCACATGATCCATCACCATGGTAAGATGGACCATGTGATGTGACGTCATCACAGGTCCTTTAGTTCTTAGCTGATGCAGGGAAAGAGAGGACAGATCGCAACTACGCGATCAAGTGGCTAAGGTAAGTTAATTTTTATTATTTTTAACCCCTTCCTCTTCATTTTACTATGCATTTTTTATTAAGAATGCTATTATTTCCCCTTATAACCATGTTATAAGGTTAAATAATAAAGATCGGGTCCCGTTGCTAAGCAACCATGTGGGAAAATCGCACTGCATCCGCACTTGCTTGCGGATCCTTGCGATTTTCCCGCATCCCCATTCACTTCTATGTGGCCTGCGTTGCGTGAAAAACGCACAATTATAGAGCATGCTGCGATTTTCACGCAACGCAGAAGTGATGCGTGAAAATCACCGCTCATGTGCACAGCCCCATAGAAATGAATGGGTCCGGATTCAGTGCGGGTGCAATGCGTCCTCCTCACGCATTGCACCCGCGTGGAAAACTCGCCCATGTGAAAGGGGCCTTAGTCTTTGTCGGACCACTAGAGAGTGTGTCTTCTGGCAGCAACCAAACAGGAGCTGACCGCCAATGTCTTTATACTATTGACTGCAAAATGAACTTTATAAGTCCTTATGCAGTGAGCTTCCTCTAATTGCTACTGTAGACATACAGAATTTTAGAGGACCTGTAATCTCTCCTCAAATGTCTGTTTTAGTGACTACTTGCAGCCTCCCTGTGATGACAATTCCGGAACATCTTTTCTTATGACTCTATGATGTGCCATTCCTTTCTTATTCCCAGGGCCGGCGCTACCATAGAGGCAAGGGGGGCAATTGCCCCCGGGCCCCGAGTCCTTAGGGGCCCCCGGCGCCGGCCCGCCCGCCGCAAACAACTAACCCTACTATTTACTATTCATTTGTAGTCGGCGGCCGCCGGCCGACTAACAGCGCAGACTCAGTGAAAGCGCCCGGCCAGGGCCGGCGCTACCATAGAGGCAAGGGGGGCAATTGCCCCCGGGCCCCGAGTCCTTAGGGGCCCCCGGCGCCGGCCCGCCCGCCGCAAACAACTAACCCTACTATTTACTATTCATTTGTAGTCGGCGGCCGCCAGCCGACTAACAGCGCAGACTCAGTGAAAGCGCCCGGCCTGCGGCCTGAAAGAGTGAGGAGGGGGCGGGGCCCGCGGCTGTTCTGACCTCCACTGCCTGGCCTGCCTGCAGTGGCTGGAGCGCGCGCAGGCTCGCAGCTGACTAAGAGAAAGAAGCTGCCTGTATCACCGATGCCTGTATCCTGTTGGTATAATACCTATTGGGGTTATGGATTGATTTGCAGAAGCCCACTGGCCCATGGATTGGAGTGGGAGAAATGTGCCATTGGGGGTGGGGGCACAAAAGGAGAGATGGGGAGTGGAGGGAGGGGAGAAATGTGCCATGAGGGCCATGGGGGAGGTGGAGATGTGTTGCTGCCATGTGGCACTGGCACATGGAGCGGAGAAATGTGCCATGGGAGCTGGGGGGGAGAGATGTGCTGCTGCCAGTTGACAGGCCCAAGGATTGGAGTGGGAGAAATGTGCCATGGGGGGGGGGGGAGATGTGCTGCTGCCACTGACCCATACAGGGGGAGAAATGTGCCATTCGAGGGGGGGGGAGTATGCTGCTATAGAGGTGGCGGGAAGAAATAATGCGACACAAAGGGGGTGATGTAAAAAGGAGAAGGTGATGACGTGACATGGATGAAGCTGGGGGGGTGACATTGAGGAGGTTAAATGTGACGTTGAGGGGTTAAATGGGACATGGAGGGGGAGAAATGTGACATGGAGGCTGGGGGGCATCATTGGAAGCAGCACTTTTAACTGGCACATTATTGGGGTCATTTCTTACTGGCACATGATTGAGGGGCATCTATGGAGGCACTTCTTACTGGCACATTATTGGTGCACTTTTTACTGGCACATGATAGGGGGGCACTATGGGGGCTTCTACTGAGGCCACAAAGAAGGGTATTTTATATGGGGGCTCTGTGTGGTACTAGTATTATCAGGGGTATTATCTGTTTCTGCAGTATAGTATTGGGGAGCACAGCGGCACAGTATTGGGAGTAGTAGGATGATTCGTCCAGAAGATGGGAGGATGATGGAAAAGTATTAAACTAAGATTTTTTTGGGTTGTCAAACTGCAGAGATGGAAAATGGCGACAAAATGGTGGTCTGGTCTGAAAGGAGAAGAGGGGGTCAAAGAACATCTACATTAAAGGAGATGTCACTGGATGTAAGAGGTATGGGGCGCTGTATTTCTGTATGCTGCCACGGAGAGGGGGAGAAATAATGTGACGCGAAGGGGGTGATTGATGACGTGACATGGAGGGGGGCCCCTTATTGTTTTTCGCCCCCGGGCCCCATTTCACCTAGAACCGGCCCTGCTTATTCCTGATGGAAGTTATGAATAAATTACTACCAAAAGTCAATGAAGGTCCAGCAGGGTGTTTCCAGTTGGTGTTGTGTCCTTGCACACTATCAAATCAGTGATCCCAGTGGCAAACTGTGCAGGGACACAATCTCAACTGGTAACACTCATGTGGACCTTCATTTCAGACTGCTAGCATTTCATTCATAACTTCTAGCAGGAATAATAAAGGAATGGCAAAACATAGAGTCATATGAATGGATTCTCCAAAATCATTACGAGGGGATGGGAGTAGTTACTAAAACAGACATCTAAGGGTACTTTCACACTAGCGGCATAGCTATCCGGCAGGCTGTTCCGGCGGGTGAACAGGCTGCCAGATCCGCCATGCCGCAAGTACCCGTGTGCTGCCGCTCCGTCCCCATTGACTATAATGGGGTGGGGGCAGAGCTACGGCGCAGCAGGATAGCTATGCCACTAGTGTGAAAGTACCCTCAGGAGATGTTACAGGTCCTCTTTAAAATATGAAATGTACCTGTATTTTTAGAATAATCTGGCATGTGTGATTTACTGCTAAAGCTACTAAATGGTTAATGTTAATATACACTATAGTTTGCTGCTATAGTTATACATCTATAATCCAAAATTATATTATACACTTGTAGTCCAAAAGACTGTATAAGGAAGGGTAATTAACTCGCAGTCCTACTCACTGCTGTTGGTGTGTAAGCCAGTCAAGCTAAATCGAGAGAAAAAAAATACTTCTCCAAGGAGATACCATTCCCAACTGTGCTGAGCTAGCCTCTGAGGGAGAGCAGAACTGACTTTTACAGAAGCTTGAGGACCAGTGCATGGACATTAAAGACAATGAAGGTAACACACTTTTACGGCTTTGGACTTTACTGCACATGGTTAGGATTAATTGCTTCCAGCACCCACCACACTCGTGAGACGGACTGGTCAAATGTTATAGGACTGCACTCCATAGTTGAGAGCTGCAGAAATATAGAGCAAGGACTTGTATGCCTTTAGTCAATTGGGAAGATTGTATGGGTTATTAAGTGAGAGATTTAGAGGGGACCATCATACTACCTACCCCTTATACGCAGCCTTTGGGATAAAACTGCCCTGTGTTATACAGTACCTCAGAACTGTGTCTACCACTTGTACTTGCACTATGCCACTTATCTTCAGTAATGGACTGTCATTTGCTATGAGCAAGACAACGTGGTCATTGCCTCCTTCATCCCTGCATCCACCGACCCCAGCCTGTCCTCTTGCCTTGCACCCTGCTAACACCTGGCAGAAGCCTCCAAGTCCAGTTTGTGACCTGAGGGGAAGAAAGGGGTTCACCCCTCCTATCACTGCAGGGCCCAGACAGTGCTAGAGTGAGAACCAACACCTTAAGTAACTACTACTACCAAATTACTAAACTACTAAATTTGGAACTGTTGGCAAATATGCTATTAACTGCTCCAGCCTCCCTCTCTGTCTCTCACGAGGCAGCCGGAACTTGTCCACAGTGCTCCTAACATGGTAGAAAAAGGGCCGTTCAATATAAAGGCCTGAAACTTTGCCGTTCTGATGTCTGCACTGTTTATGGCTGAATTAAATAAAACTATGCATGTTAAAACTCAAATACGTTAGTGTGCCATGTGAAATTGTGAGCTGCCCAAGCATCCCTCTCTGTATTAGTCTTTGCTACCCTAGACCACCAGTGATATATCATCTAACACATAAAAATCTCTAGTAAAACCATTACCCTCTGCTAGCAGTAATGTATATGGGAGTACTGAGCTGGCATTGTTCATAATGATCAGTCTGCTGGCACTATAGAGGAAACGTTACTGGCTAAAATGGTGTTATTAAGGGAGCCACTGTCCCTGATGCCACCTACTTGACATCCTAGCCCCTGTATACTAAAGTATCATATTGAGACCTCTACGTGGGCCCTCATATGTTTATGCTTTTTTATGGAACCAGAAATGATTTTGATAATGACATCTCTCATATAGAACATCAAAGATATGGTCAATATATTCATAGTAAAGTTGAACTTTTGTCACTTTAAAAACTACTGCAGAGAAGTCTATAATTACTGGGACTATCCTTGGCTATACACAACAACTATATGTGTGGTACTCTCAAGACTATTATAGGGCAATGCCACCAATTACATGACCACTTGGCATGATCATAAAGCCGTTGAAATATGTATTTTATCCAATCCTAAATTCTTACCTCAGAAACACTGACAACTAAAAGTCTAGTTTTCTGCAAATGTTCAAACATCAATAGGTAAATGAAATTTATCTCAGAACTGGATAGTAATTGGTTATTAATTATATATATATTATATATATATCATATGCATTGCTAGGCCATGGCACATGGACCACATGCTCTGAATGTCAAACAGTGTCCCAGATACAGGAAAAGTTGGCTACATGTGACATGGTGACCCTCTCTGGCTGGATGAGAATATACCAGATCATGCACTATATAGTTGATTATACAATGAAGATAAACTACATCCCACAGTTAGTAGAAATAAGACACTTTACCTGGGTCTTCAGGTAATAGAGAATATTGTGAAGTATTGCTGGATGCTACATTTTAGAATAGCCCGATTATGTGAACTTATTGGATAGCCAAACTATCATTTATTTTCATTTCTAGGGATTTTGGAGACATAACAGCTACTTTAGATCTAGGTACTTGGGATTGCCAGAAGAGATACATTTGGTCACCAAGAAATGAGACAGAAGGCATACTCTTGTTTCTGTTACTCCAGGGACAATATTAAAGGTTTATAGGTTCTGGAGCACAAGTACTTTACTATGGCAGTAAAGATGACAGTCTTTATGTATGCCTAGTGGTCTATGGCAGTAAATATGACAGTGTTCATGATCTAAAGCTATGGGAAGGTTAAAGTCAGACTACATGGTGGTTTAGGATAGTGAAGAGGTTTATTTCAGTAACTGTGGTGGTCTTGAGCAGTGTAGGGGTAAGAGCTCATGCACACGAACGTGTGCTGCCCGTTGCCGTATTGCTGACCACATTTGCGGATCCGTAATGCACGGGCACCGTTCTGTGTGCATTCGGCATCACAGATGCGGACCCATTCACTTCAATGGGTCTACAAATCCAGAGATGCGGAACAGTGCGGAACGGAATCACGGATTGGAACACTACTGAAGCATTACGGAGTGCTTCCGTGGGGTTCTGTTCCGTACTTCCGTTCTGCAAAAATATAGAACTTGCTCTATCTTTTTGCGGAACGGACGAATGCGGACCCATTCAAGTTGAATGGGTCTGGATTCAACCTGGCGGCAATACGGAGGTTGCCCGCGCATTGAGGACCGCAAATTGCCGTCCCCAATTCACGGAACGGCCAACCTACGGCCGTGTGAATGAGCCCTAAGTGTGAGTACCCTTGGAGGAGGAGTAAAGTAAAAAGATGAATGTTAATATTCCAGGTGGGAGGCAGTGAAAGGATTAATACTACATACCCATACCTCCCAACTTTTTGGGCAGTCAAAGAGGTACACTTATGGTTTATTATGTGAAAGGTGCACTTTCCCTGCATATTTCTATACTTCAATAGCTTTATTTTACACAATAGAGTAAAAATGATCTGAATATAAAGATTTCTAAAATCAAAATTGCATCAAATTAGGAAATAATATGCAAGGTGGGCTTTAATATATAGATAGGAACCAGGGAAACACAATCTGGAACAATATTGTAAATGTAATAATGCAAAACTATACCTCAGATCAAAAAGAGGGTGCAAAGAGGGACTTGGGTCAAAAAGAGGGACTGTCCCTCCAAAAGAGGGACACTTGGGAGGTATGCATACCTGGGGTCCAGTGATTACTCACCGTTCCAGCCTCCAGAATTGTAACTTCCTGTTTTCTTCCTGCATTGACCATAGAGAGTTGTGTAGGAGGGGGATAGAGCGGAAGTTGCAGGTGTAACTGTATGGCTGTGAAGTTTTCTCTGTAATAGGACAGGGCATGCACGATCATTAATGGGATACTCGGCTTGTGGGGTGGGGGGTTTGTGAGCCCATCTGGCTTAGGGACCTGCTTGGAAGTGTGACTGCTCATAGTCACAGGACTATGTGGCTCTAAAAAAGATTCTAAAATTTCCCTCTCTTCAATGTAAATGACAGCACTAGATCTTCACAAGAACATTGTCTTCAATTATAAGGAGGCATGGCTCTCCAGAAAACTTTTATAGCTCCATGTTGATTATACGGTCAAAGGTGTCTTATTACTGTGAAAGATGTAACAATCTGGTGCTTCACATCTTCTTCTGTAATTTGAAGTCAGCCCAATACCTATGCTGATCTGCTAGTTTTTTTTCCTCAGTACTTGCTGCTTAACTGTTCTTTTAACTCCGCTCCATTAGGGCATAGGTGTGAACTGTGACTATAGTTTAGCTACAGTGCCAAAGTCTGGGTTCTGAGATCCACCTTCCTTCTCATCATTAGCTCAGGCTGTTATACCCTCCCTGCAGCTCTACCTCTTCCGATTCGCTACTGTGTAGAATCACAAGGTCACCAAGAAGAGTGTAGACTGCTGATCAATTAAATATCACACACATTAAAGGGGTATTCCAGCTTTATGCAACATTAAAGACAGACCACCACTATCTGATCTGTGGGTGTCTGACACCTCGCACCCCCATCGGTTAGCTGTTTCAGTGTAGCTCCAGTACTGGAAATTGGCGTTGGAACTACACCGATCCGTCCATAGTAGTAGTGGACAGAGCTAGTTACTGCAGGGCTGCTCCCATTCAGCTCCGTGGCAGTAGCAGTGCTTTAACCAGCTTAATCCACTACATAGTGGACGGCGCTATGTAGCAACAGCGCTGGAGCTACTGCATGACTGTCTCTTTTAAAAAGTAGGAAGGCTCCTTTAAGAAATTTCACATACTACTAAAAGTAAAAATACGTTTACTAAGTAAGGCAATATTTATCATATGTTGTAAATCACCACCACAAACCCACCAACTCTTTACCTGGTTGAACTTGATTCACGAACACGAGTCTTATTACAGTTGTTTTATGTAACCATGTAAGTCCATTTTCAAATGTCCTCGTTGTGAGTTGTTAGATTTTAGTGCAGTGCTTGTTTTTGCTAATTTTCTGGAATATTATTGTTTATTCTGCTAAAAAACCATTCGTTTCCAGACACAGAACTATAAATCAGTGTTCCTGTAGGACTCTGAAGTTCTATATACTGTAACATTAACTAAGGATTGTGAAAAGTCTAGGCCTTGCCACAAATTTCACCAAAACTGCCAGAAGAACTAGCTGAGTAACATGATTTCTAAAATCAGCTCTGACGACTGAAAAACTCAAAATACATTACAATTGTATTCCGGAATACCAAATCCAGTACTTTTTAAACATACCTGATCATCCAATGCTGCACGCAGTGCTTGTTTGGCAGGTCATACAGTGGAGGTAAGAGCACAGATTTAACTTCTGTGGAATCATTCCATCAACCAATCCAGATGAGTTGTAATTGCCGGTATAATGGCGTTAGAACACCCCAGTGAATACACTAGTCATTCCAATTGTTTGCTGCCCAACATCACATTACTTACTGGGCTTCTTTCCAAACAGCTTAATCATGCTTTTTGCCATATTCATCAAATCAAGTGCTCAGTCATCCAGGCTTTCTATGAAGAACAGTCAGGAGAGCACATCAATAGGGTATAACAAAGCATTATAACCCTTCCTGTGCAAACTCAGGATAGATAATTACACAACTGAAGGAAATATTGAATTATAATTTAGATAATTTGGTATATTAAAAATCCTTTATGTAATAGTCAATTTGCCCCAGTATAGGGTATATGAATGTCACAAACTGGGTGGACCAAACCTGTTCATGTACTAGATGGATGACCATTGGTGGATGACTATCATTTCTGTATATGGAAAATGCATGACCTGCTGGGGCTTCCAACAACCATCTTAGCTGATCCCAGCGGGTCACTGCAGCCATCAACTGGACGTGGGTCGGCTTCAGTATGGGGAGACAGTTCTTTGAAAGAAATACTTACTGGATAAGAAATTAAGAATGTTGTAAGTTTTATTGGTCCAGAAGATTGAATGCTACATTATTACAATGTTGCTGTCCATTGTGTGGTTTTAATTTGTGCCTATGAGTTCTGTGTAGACCATGCATCAGTCATAAATAATAGATGATTTCACATGCTACCTTGTTTTGCTATATTGACATCTAATTCCTTTTTGGCTTTTTTTTATACATATCAATGCAAAATAACACCCAGATACATGTACCCTGCGCTGCAAGGGAGAACATCGGAGCATGAAATGTTCTGATGCTTATAACAGGGGGCTGCCTGGGTGAAAATGGGGATATTTCCGGTTTCAGCTCTGAACGCGGACAACCCATTTAACCCCTTTCCGACACATTACATAATATTACGTAATAGTATGTCTACGGGGGCCGAGGAGATCCAGCCCCAGGTTAGTGTAATACACTAACAGGCAATGCATTACAATACAGATCAGACCCCCAAAAGTTGAAGTCCCAGAGTGGAACAGAAATAAAGTTTAAAAAAAAAAAAGTAAAAAAAAAGTAAAAATAAAGTCTCAAGTAAAAAACGCCCTTTTCCCCAGATTTTATAATAAAAAATAGAAAAAAAAGAAAAAACACACATATCAGGTATCACCGCGTCCCTAACGACCATCTCTATAAATATATAACATGATCCACCCTGTCCGATAAGCATAAAAAAGAAACTCTGTCAAAAAAAGCGATCAAAAAGGTGTATGGTACCAATAACCAAAAATCATATGTACCCAAAAATGGTTCCAATGAAAACATCAACTCTTCATCAACTCTTCCTGCAAAAAACGATTCATTGCACAAGATCGGCGAAAAAATAAATAAAAAATAGGCGTTCAGAAAATGTAGACACAAAAACATAATGATTTTTCAAAAATGCTTTGTTATGTAAAACTGAAACATACATAAAAAGGAGACATATTTGATATCATTGCATCCGTAGCAACCTGCTCTTTAAAAATACCACATGATCTAACCTGTCAGATGAGCGTTGTAAAAAAATAAAAACGGTGCCAAAACAGACAGGTTACTTTTCCTCACAAAAAACATAACACAGAGCGATTAAAAATCATATGTACCCCAAAATAGTGCGCATAAAACTGTCACCTTATACCGTAGTTTCAAAAATGGGGTCAATTTTGGGAGTTTCTACTGTAGGGGTGCATCGAGGGGTCTTCAAGTGGGACATGGTGACATGGTGTCTAAAAATCAGTCCAGCAAAATCTGCCTTCCAAAAACCATACGGCGCTCCTTTTCTTCTGCGCCCTGCCGTGTGCCCTTGCATCAGTTTACAACCACATATGGGGTCTTTTTGTAAACCACAGAATCAGGGTAATAAATATTGAGTTTTGTTTGGCTGTTAGCTCTCGATGTTTTTAAAGAAAAAAATGGATTAAAATGGAAAATTTGCCAAAAAAGTGAAATTTTAAAATTTAATCTCCATTTTCTCCAATTCTTGTGGAACACCTGAAGGGTTAATAATGTTTGTAAAATCAGTTTTGAGTAACTTGAGGGGTGTAGTTTCTACAATGGGGTAATTTATGGGGGGGTTCTACTATGTAAGTCCCACAAAGTGGCTTCAGAACTGAACTGGTCCTGAAAAAGTGGGTTTTTGATTTTTTTTTTTAAATTTTAAGATTTGCTTCTAAAATTCTAAGCCTTCTAACGTCCTAAAAAATAAAATGACATTAACAAAATGATGCCAACATAAAGTAGACATATGGAGAATGTTAAGTAATAAATATTTTATGAGGTATCACTTTCTGTTTTAAAAGCAGAGAAATTGAAATTTAGAAAATTTCAATTTTTTTTCCATTTGGGGTAAATTTGGGATTTTTTTCAGAAATAAAGGGGAAATATATTGACTCAAATTTATGACTGTCATGAAGTACAATGTGTCACGAGAAAACAATCTCAGAATGGCTTGGATAAATAAAAGTGTTCCAAAGTTATTACCACATAAAGTGACACATGTCAGATTTGCAAAAAATAGCCTGGGCAGGAGGGGGAAAACTGGCCTGGTGTAGAAGGGGTTAATAAAGATGCCATTTATATTACAATTTGGGTCCATTTACACGTCCGTAGTGCATTGCGGATCCGCAATACACCCGGCCAGCACCCCCACAGAACTGCCTGTTCTTGTCCGCAGCTGCGGACAAAAATAGGACATGTTCTATTTTCTTTCCCGGAGCCGCGGACCGGAAGATCGGGGGCACGCTCTGGAAATGTGGATGCGTACAGCACATTGTGTGCTGTCCGCATCCATTCCTGCCCCATAGAGAATGAATGGGTCCGCACCCGTTCCACAGAATTGCGGAACGGGTGCGGACACATTATACGAACGTCTGAATGGACCCTTAGTAGTGGTGTCAGTATTTGTAGGCTTGCTGTTTGGCTTACGTCTGACTCATCTAGGTAGAGGCTGTGATAAAATGGCTGAGAATAATAGGCCCTGGAGCAGAGTGCCGCCCCACCCTTAGTCATTTGTCTAAGGAGATGTGCCATCACGAAAAATATTTAACAGTTTTAAAAGCAGCACTTGGATCTAAATACATCAACAGCTTTTTTTGAATTTCTCAGTACAGCACTCTGTAATAACATGCTCAGTTCCATCTGTCAACTGCCACCAGCTGCAACAGACGGGACACGCCCCGTGAGCTGTCGACTTGAAATAAATTTAGCGGAGTAATCAGGCAGATCTCTGGATCCATGGCTGGTCCTAGCTTTGTTAGAAAGAGATTGTCATGTACTATATGATGTCTGATTTTCATTTATTACATTTAAGTGTAACTGTTATGTTTTCTAATTTTTAAAAATCTGTTTTTCCATATGTTATTGCAGCTGCAGCATTATGCATAAAGCAATCTTTAGTTTCTTGACATACCACTGTTTTCCTTGAGCTTTTCCCTTAGTTACGGTTTTGAACCCTACAATATGAGGATCTTATCAAGATGGCTCCTCTGCCAGTTCTATGAGGTCAAAACTGCTTTCCTTCACTTCACATACACACTTGCTTCATGCAGCAGCTTCCTGCCAGCCAATCAGATTGGATTACTGAGAGACACGCCTCCTCACTCTGAAACCTAATACAGGCATGCACTGTGCAGTGTCTGTCTTCTGTTTACACTAAAGGGAAGACAGACAAGCCCTAGAAATGTTTTTTTAAGAGACCAGTGGAAAGGGACAGTGGGCACTAATGAAAGCTATTATTATAAGGTAATTACAGGTCTTTTGACAATCATTGACAGACTAACTCAGGTATACATGCCTAGCTGTAATAAACTAGCAAATAAAAAAAATTGTCAGTTACCCTTTAATCATGGGATATCCCCTATCAGCTGGGGACAAGAAGAACAGTGGTCATCATAACAGAATACACACAACATACTTTATATACTTTTATTTCAGTATGCAATTAAATAAAATAGTTAACATAATCCGAACAGTATTGACTAACACATACAAACAATTACAACATATAAAAACGGATTGTACCAAATATCTGATGATTCAATCAGCTATCTGGTGTCAATGGCACAATGTTATTATTCTGACGATTCCTGCTTTGGTAATATAACCATTTTTGACTTATATACAGTAGAATTAGGACATTTAATGAGCAACTGCTGGTTTATTACAAATACATGGATTGTATTAGCAGGTTTAAAACAATTTGATGTGCAGTGTTGTTATGGTATGGTTATTAAGTAAGAGCTAGCATAAGATCCGTTCACATTAGCATTATTCGCTTTTTGGTATTTTTAACCTTTCTGTATTTTTGAAAGTAAGAATTGTGTCCTCTTTTTCTTACCATCAGAAGCATCAGAGCCTTGACAGAAGTTATGTAGATAGGGCCCATCAAGATTCATTGGGATCCATTGAAAATGCATCTGTCATAGTATTCATGCCCCCAAAATGAATGGAAGCCATAATGCTAGTGTGAACAGAGCCTGAAAGGGGTTTTTCATCTTCTGGGGGGCTTTCTAAGCATACTTAGCTGCTCCCTGCCCCAACTCCACTACTGCAGCTACAGAGCTCTGGTTCCTCGCTGTCAACATCTGGTTTGATACGGTGATCTGCCCCCAGTGAGTCATGTCAATTGGTCATGTGACACAAAGGGGGCACGTCACTGCCGGCAGAAAACCTGGATGTCCACACTGAAGGACCCGAGCGCTGCAGCCGGGGAGCAAGCAGCCAGGATCCAACAACCCCCAGAAGATGAATAACCCCTTTAAACCACAAACAGATTGAGCACTACATAATGATACAATAAAATAATGTAAAATTGGCCAAGATAATATTGATTCTTCATTCTTATATTACAGATACATAATTATGTGAAAAGTGAGAAATGAAAATAAAAAAGATGAAAGTTATCTCAAATGAAGACGCAGGGAAAAGAAATCTGGTAAATATGGCATGAGTTTAATACTCACACATTGACTCTGGAAATTTATAATTATATCAATGATTATTGACCAAGAATTATTTCTGAGAATTAAGCCCTTGAATTAAGAAGGAAAAACTATATTGTGCCGGATTTACTAATGGAACTCTAGAGTATGTGCATGCACTACATTTACAAGGCGCCTAACTCATCTAGGGGGTGTGGCTTGGTGGGTAAGGACATGAATTGAAAAAGGGAAATAACTTAAAGGGATTGTCCCATCTCGCTGTTTCAATGGCAAGAAGGGACTAAGTACCAGCCCCATATGGCTGGGTTTATGGAGACTGCCAAGTGGGCTGGTGCACCACTGTTTCCTTAAAGGGATTGTCAGTTTCCTATATTGATGACCTATCCTCAGGCTCAGTAATCAATATCACCAATGGCACCAACGCCGGCACCAACACCGATCAGCTGTTTGAAGAGAACACAAAACCTGTGTGAGCACTGCCTTCTCTTCATGGTTTACTTGCTCGCCGTCCACATCGTAATGGTCAGCAGTGTAACTAGAGCTCCTCCATAATTTAGTAGATTTGGCCAGACTTTTGAGTAAAATACACTAAACAACATGAATACATTTTCTTTATGATGAATGTAGGGACAATTTTGAATAGCTCTCTTTGCTCCACTCCCATATGTCTTTGGAGTTCGGGAGAAAACCCACATAAACACAGGAAGAACATACAAACTCCACGCAAACGTGGCCTTTAGTTAGATTCAAACCTGTCCTGCAAGGAACCAGTGCTGACCATTGAACCACCATGCTGCCTTTAAAAAACATTTACGGTATACTCATCATCTTTCCTGATATATAAAACATTACTAATGGATTTTTCATCAAAAATATACAATATGTTTGAATGTCAAAGGGATCAAAGTTATGGAGTTGTATGAATCTAGATACCAGGTCTACATTTTATCCAGAAGCGGCCCAACTCATTTCCATTGGCTGCATAGGTTACCTCCATTTAAGGACATGGGGCTGAGATGCAATAACAGACACAGCCTATGTGCAAGGGTGGCGCTGTTTGAAAGTAGTTTTTATATTTTAAATATAGACATTGATGAGAACTCAGAACACCTCACTCATCAATTGACATGAAGTTCACCAATAACTTGTTGAAATACCTTTGAAGTTTGCCAAATGGCTACTTATAGCTTTCAGGAGCTAATGTACCGTAAGAGAACAGATAATTGTTGGACTTTTCAGTTTGCCCAAATTTTAATATGTAAATATTCTTAATCAATACCTGAGAGGTGGAGATCCGAATCAGAAACCCCTCATTGATCAGCTGTGTGAAGAGGCCGCAGCGCTTTGTCAGTGCTTAGGCCTCATCCTAGACCATGTGAAGTCACGTTCATTAGTCCTATGGGCTAGGCGCAGCTCAGCCCCATTGAAGCTGCGATACCAAGCACAGCTGAAATCCAGTGGCCAATGCTGTGCTTGGTAAGCTGCAAGGAGGCCACAGAGCTCACTGGAGCTCCAGATGAGCGCTACAGCTTCCTCAAACAACTGATCGGGCAGGGGTGCCAGGAGTCGGACCACCGATATTCTTATATTGATTACCTATCCTGAGAATAGGTCATCAATATGTAAATCCGGAGAACCCCTTTAATATATTTTTATAATATTAAGAGTTCCAAAAATTGCTGAAGAGGATCAGTTACGGAAGATGATTGCTTATGAAAGACATGACTACTAACCCTACTCCTCGTCTATTGGTTCTGTATATTTAATAGATACGATGAACACATCTATGTCAAACAATCAAGTTGTAGCTTGCAGCTCTTGGGCCCATCTATCATGTCTTACTTATATTATTTGTGTCTTTCCATTTGGCAGAAGTACCCCCCACCCACCTAGTCATTGGGGCTCGCGAGCGACTGCTGCATGTAGCTCCTCCCCTGGACATCGTCACAGTCGAAGATGAACTGTTCAAGCGTGTCTATGATGATAGATTCTCTTTAGGGTTTAGTGCCAAATTACTGTATATAGAAGGGTTGGGGACATATGGACTGTTCATACTTGCAACATACGTGACCCTGTTTATGCACCTTTAGATATAACATTTATTATAACAAAAATGTTTCAATAAAAAGGTGCAATTAAGATACAGTATATGACTATTCATGATAAGAAAGCTCTTCCAGTGCTTTGTGGGTTCTTACTAATAGTAAATAGACAATTCTGAGGTATCATTTTGGATACAATGAATACCACCTAGCTTATATTTCTTCCGTTGTCTTGTCCTGCAGGGAAGGATTATAACTTTTATCAGATAGTTTTTATTCTGTACAATATATTGATGTCCAGAAATTGAAGACAGCTTATACATTCATGTCAGCGGTTGGCATACTGTCTTCCAGCTCCAGGTAACAATCAAACAAACAGATCCTTCTTAAGCAGATGCTGGTTTTATGTTATATAAGCTAGGTTCAATCCTTGGGCCTAGTATCCATCTTGACAGTCATTATCATTTCCAATGGCTGTACGTTGGTAAACACCAAACATTAACCTTCTGCTATAAAATGGAGAATGTAAAGATTCTTTACTGGCATCTTGAGACTCACTAGACTCACTAGACTCACTGGACTCACTGTCTTGCCTCTCCTCAACTGATTCATCACTTTGTGTAGATTGACTTTCACTATCTTCTGTTGATGTGCTTTCTTTGTCTTCACTGTCTGATGAGTCACGATCCTCTTCAGTGTCCTGTTTAGAATTAGTGCTGACCTCTGATGACTTACTGGAAGATCTGCTGTCCTCCAAAGAACTATTTCCTAACACATTGGACATCAATTTGAAAGAATGACTGACTTCTGTTGATTCACTGCTTTTGTCCTGCTCTGGCTCGGCAGCAGTGCCACGTAATTTCCTTTCATTTTCTGCCGAATCTGTGTCTTCAGAGTCTTCTCTAGAGTTTTGTTCACCATCAATGTCTTCTATGGATTCACTTTTATCTTGTGCAGACTTGGACTCTTTGTCATCTTCCACAGACACACCTTTACTATTTTTTTCCATTGCTTTTTCATTTTGTTTTGATTGAAGTGTTTCTTTTGACTTACTCTGGCTGCCACTTTCCTTTGAGTTATGCTCATCTTCTTCTGATTGACTAATATCTTCTTTTGATTGTGTTACGTCTTCAGTTGACTGCTTAGACTCAGTTAGATCCTCATTTGGAGTGCTGTAATGTTTATTGCTAGTTAAGTGCTTATCGTCAGGTGAATGTATATCTTCTCTTGAGTCTATGTCTTTTGAGTGAGAGTCTTCTTTTGAAGGAGTGTCTTCAATTGAGTCCTCTTGTGAGTTTATGTCTTCCTCAGAATCTTCTGCTGAGTGAATGTCTTCTGGAGAATGCACTTCCTCTTTTGAGTGAGCGTCTTCCTTTGAATGACTATCTACTTTTGAATTAATATCTTCATGTGATTGGCTATTGGATATTTGTGGGTCATCTTGTTTGCTATGCAATGCATTTTCAACACTATGTACTACTTCAGAATTGTGGTTATCTGGGCTTTTATTGGCATTTAACATTTGGGTTTGCTCCTTAGAATTACTGTTCTGTCTTTCAACATGAAGTTGGATCTTTCTGCCATTACTTTTTGGCACGGCATGACCTTTACCTTTATTAGTAGTTATCTGCTTGTCTGTCTTTTTAATTGCCTTTTTATTTCTTTCAGAAGACTTACTTAAGTTAGCATTCCTGTTTGTAATAGAATCACTGTTATGATTTAATATGTTTGAATCATCACTTTGCATTTCTTCACTGTCCTTTTCAAAACTGTATTTCTTACTTTTCTTAAGTTTGCTGTTGATATCTTCATTCTCTTTACTCTCATTTCCACAGTCCTGGTTATCCTCTTTACTGTTCCCAGCACTGATAATTACATTGTCTTCATAGTCACCATTCTCATCTTCCTCAGCATCATCAGTGTCTACATGATCATTTTCATTTGATTGATGGTCATCATAATCATCTAGGATCCTTTTAGCATCTTCTTTACTTGCCTTCATTGTCTCTTTTAAGTGTGTCCAAGGCCCTTTAGTGGCAGTGTCCAAGTCATCCTTACTTTTTGGAGCTTCCTGAATGATATAACAAAACATGGTCATCCAAAAACTATAAGCAGAATGTACACAGTTGTTTTACTGTGCTAATAGTTTTATATCTCAAGTGGGCTATACTGGCTTTTCTTCTAAGTAAAGTACCTGCTACTCAAATAAATGATGTCAAAGTACTTCTAGGCCTACTATGTACATGTACAAGACGTTGCGCTCGGCTATTTCTGGTTGTTCTGGTTGAGAATGAATGAAGCAGCAGAGCGCATGCCTGACTGCTGCTCCATCAGATCGGGGAAGTGAGACCACTATTCTCAGGATCCATGAGGCTTCACACATCCAGCAATCAGGTATCGCCAATCCTGTACATAGGTGATAACTTAAAAACTTTCAGAGCCCCTTTAAAGAGCTGAACCTGGACATATTCCCGTTTTCATCCAGGCCCTCTGATCCTCTGATATGAGCATCGGAGCATTTCATTCTCCGATGCTTTTCCTTGCCCTGCCATGTTTCGCGCAGGGCAAGGGCTTTTTTGTGTACATTTCTCACTGCTAGGCAGAGGCTTCCGCCTAGCAGTGTTCCAGTTGACGGGCGTCACTGGTACTGATTGGCGGGCATTAGTGCTGCCCTAGCCATTTAACAGGCTAGGGCAGTGCTAAAGCCGACTCATTAGTGCTGGTGACATCATCAGGCTCACTGCTAGGCGGAAGCCTTTGCCTAGCTTACCCATGGAAAGCCTGGTACGTCACTGGATATCTAAAAATAAAAACTTGCCCTGCTCGATTCAGTGCAGGGCAAGGGAGAGCATCGGAGCATGAAATGCTGAGTGGGGGAAGAAGAAGGGGATATGCCCAAATTCAGCCCTGAACCCGGACAACCCCCTTTAGAGGGGCTCTGAAAGTTTTGACGTTATCACTTATGTACAGTTTGGTGATACCTGATGCTCATGTCAGAGGAGCTGAATGGGGAAAGATGGGGATATGTCCGGGTTCAGCTCTGAACCCAGACAACCACTTCAATATGCTCTGACTTCTTGTAAACTTACTCTGATACAGCCATTCTGAGCACACAGAGCTGTAGTGAAAAAGCAACTGAAAATACCCTAGAAGGCAGGGCCGGCGCGACCTATAAGCGGACTAGGCCGCCGCGTAGAGCGCCCCTTGGCAAGGGGCGCTGATAGGAGCGCCGGCCCTGCCTCATGCTGCAGCCGCCCGAGCGCTCAGGCGGCTGCAGCACTCCCCGGGCTGGCGCGTCCATGAGGACGCACCGCCCTGGCTCAGCATGAAGAGAGGAGCTGAAAGGAGGGAAGCGCTCAGCGCTCCCTCCTGTCAGTCCATTGTAGCGCGGCCGAGCTCTGTATGGCCGCGGGTACAGGAGCATGTGTCTCCTGTACCCGGCCGGACTGTCATGAAGTGCGCACACAATGTGCACTGCCTGTCAGTCCGTCAGGGTACAGGAATCTAAAGCTCCTGTACCCGTGGACCATAAAGCGCTCGGCCACGCTACATTACAGGCGGGGGAGGGAGGGGGAGAATGACAAGAGTGGGGGAAGAATGACAAGAGGGGGAGAAGAATGACAAGAGGGGGGGAGAAGAATGACAAGAGCGGAGGAAGAATGACAAGAGGGGAGGAAGAATGACAAGGGTGGGGGGGGGAGAGAATGACAAGAGGGGGGAAGGAAGAATGACAAGAGGGGGGGAGAAGAATGACAAGAGGGGAGGAAGAATGACAAGGGGGGGGGGGAATGACAAAGGAGGAGGGGTGAAGAATGATGGGGGGGGGGGAATGACAAAGAAGGAGGGGTGAAGAATGACGGGGGGGGAAGAATGATAAGGGGGGGGGGGCGGCAAACTTTTCTTTTGCCTAGGGCGGCAAAAATCCTTGCACCGGCCCTGCTAGAAGGCATATGATGAAGAATCCTGAGATACTAATGAAACATGAGGTGTGCTTTCTCAGACCTTCTGTATAGCGTAAGGTGGACATACACATTAGATGGATGTTGGCCAGCCTGCTGATTGACCATCTAATATTTATGATGGTGATGAGAGAAGGGTCAGGTATTCAGGTATTGAATTTCAGGATGATCCTTTTGTGCTCATGGAAGATAAGTTACCGCCAGAAATAAGGCCGGTTTACAAGGGCTGATGGTACAGCTGATCCTCGGGAAGGAAGCGTTTCTTCCTGACAGTTGGCTTCTCGCTAAGTGAAGGAGACTGCAGCATTTACCTGCGATCCATCCTCCCCATACAGAATCATTGTTTCTGGGCAGCAGATCACTGTTTAGACAGCATGATCTTCTGCCTAGGACGATGATTGATGTGCCTGCACGAATGGCAGGGTCACCTGATGAACAAGCATTTTGCTCAATCATTAGGTGATCGGCAGAACATTTGGATGGCCAGATTATCGGGAATAAGCATTCGCAGGAACGGTCCTTCCTGAAAATCTGTCTGATTATTGGTACGTCTAAATCCACCTTTACTCCTCTCTCCCTTTTAAGAACAGACGTATATTTATCTTAGTGTGCTTGAATAAGAGGGAGAGGTGGGAGGAATAGCTCAGTTGACAGATATCTAAAGATTATGTTGCATTTAAACTAGAAAACAGCTAGGTGAAGTCACTAATGTTAGCATTAGGCTACGTGCACATGACCGTATGTGTTTTGCGGTCTGGAAAAAAAAATGGATGACGTCCGTATGGCATCCTTTTTTTTTTGCGGATCACTTTTTTTTGCGGATCCATTGTATTAACACCTATCCTTGTCCACAAAACAGACAGGAATAGGAAATGCTCTATTTTTTTTGAGGGGCTACGGAACAGACATATGGATGCGGATAGCACATGGTGTGCTGTACACATTTTTTGTGGACCCATTAAATGGGTCCGCATCCTATGCTCAAAAAAAACGTAATGGACACGGAAACAAACAATGTTTGTGTGCATGTAGCCTTATCCTAAGGAAACAAAACTAAAATACCCAATATACTTTACTAGTGAATTACAGGTTTTAAAAAAAGGGTTATTTTTGGGGACTTTTTTAACGCATTTTGGGGACTTTAACAAATTAACAACTTAAAAAAAATTCCTTTTTTCTAATCTCTTTTTATTTTCTGATTAGATTTATTTTTATTCTGTTTCCTATGATTATGAGGGCGGCCATCTTGCATGAACTGTTCTTAATAGCATTTAAAAAGCATTAAGAAACTCCTTTACGGCAGCCCCATGGTCCATAGACACAATGGTCAGAAGGAGACCTCATTGACTTCTATGGGAGAGTTTTCTAGTGCAGAGGGCATTGTAGAAGGAAAGAATAGATAAGATCTGACAATCACCTATTGTGAATGGTGGATCCTGTCTTATCTGTCATTCTAATCCTGCCTTTAATGATATCACCTCTGTGTATAACTATGACTTCTTTGCTCAGCTCTGTGACTATAGTACAATGGCTACAGAGACTATGAGGTAGTCTAAAATCTACCTACTGTTTCAAGATTAGGTCACTCTGACTGCAGCTTTGCCTACTCAGGTTATTGCTCTGAATAAACATAAATCTATTGCCAACCTACCCAGGTCTGTGCATGGAGACCTTATAAGCTGCAGACAAATGAGCCATCAGTGAGAAAGAAAATATCAAGTATTTTAGTCTGTCCAAGCAGTCATATGCTGGGTTAATGAAGGTGTTAACTTACAAGAAACTTGTCAAACTTGTTCTCATGACTTCCAGATTCATCATCATATTTATCATCTTGTTCAGGACTTTCTTTTAATGAATGTTTCGCATGTTCCTCTTTCAGGGCTGCACTCTTATCTTCATGCTTATCTCCGTCATCTCGATCATAAACACTTGTGAGTTGTTCCTCAATATCTATGCTATCAATAGCAGGTGGAATGTCTTCATGTTGTCCTCCACTAACCTCCCCATTCTGATGGTGAGCAACTTCTTCACTTGAATCATACTAAGAAATGCATTAGGAAATATTAGAAGCACAAAATAGTAACAAGAGTTCTGAATAACTTAGAGGGCATTCATACATTAATGGAGACAGCAGCTCTGTATGGTAGTAAATGGGAGATATGGAAACAGCTGACCACATCGGCTCCCTGTAACTCCCATCGACGTCAATGAGAAGATCAACACATGTACTTGAACTGCACTCCCTTTCTTATGTTCTCGGCTTCTATCTGCCATTTTGCATGATACAATAAGGGGTTCAAGTGACATCTGTTCTCCCAGTAGATAAGGTCCCATTGGTGGGATGACCACTTAGATACTTATGATATATCCTACAGAATACACCTTTTCTATGGTTTATCAACACAAAATGTGCTTACTTTTCTGTGATTTATTGTTAAAGGTGTTGGCCGACATATATGGGGCAGAATGGGTTAAAAAAAAGAATCATTACTCATCTCACCATCACTGCCATTACAATCCTTACCAGGTCCTCACCTGCCACCACTACCTGGTCCTGGCTTGATAAGCAGAAAAGGGCAGCAGATGCTTGCTCAGCCAGGTAATGGCCACAACGGTGACCTGCCTCTGCACAGTGACTGGCTGAGCAGGCATCTTCAGACATTTCCTACATGTTGAACCAGAACCAGGAAGTGTAGACCAACAGGGCCCCAATCTGCATCAAGAAGGTAGCAGTGGGGATCGTTGAGCTGAGTAATCATTGTTCACACAAATTGGGCATTCAGGCAATTATTGCCCCACTTAAAGGGGCCTTCTCTGGTAGAAAATAATTCTATTTTATGTACTATCACACCTTTAACATTTAACATACCTGTTGTTCTGAGCTTTGCAAATTAGATTCTGATGAATTGCTGTTCACCTGTAGTACATGAAAATGACAGATTATACTACAGCTGTTTGGACTGTAGACAGATAGTAGAAAAATGTGGAAAATAGAAAAAAAAAAGCATGAAAAATCTAAATCTTGTCTTATGAAATCACGGTTAAACATTTTGGCCCACATTTACTAATCAGCTTACAAACCATTTTGGGGGTAAACTGAGCCCCAAAGAGTTGCAGTTTGTGAAAAAATCAGCAAAACGTTTAACAGGAGGGCAAGGCTTAAACTTTTAGACAGAAAATCCAGAAAAGGATGCAAATTTTGGCACAAATTTCATTTTCTGAGTTTGAATAGTCCAAAATGAGCCAAATCTATTAAGAGGCGTAGGTCTTTTAATACATATACCGAAACTCACTCCAAATATTTTTTTCCCACTGGTATATGAAATGCCAGTTTTATTGACCCTACACATACAGTATGGGGGAGATTTATCAAACTGGTGTAAAGTAGAACTGGCCTAGTTGACCATAGCAACCAATCAGATTCCACCTTTCATTTTCGAAATGGGCATGCGTAGTTTGCTCTCGTTCAGTTTGGGGGATCCTAGCGATAGGCTTGCAATGTCTGCGGTAAGACGACCCCTTTAAGTACAATATACTGTATATTTTTTATATTTGTGGGGCTAAATAGTTATGTTATTTGAGTCGGCAAGGATAATATTATACAAGCAAATAAATCCATAATATGCACATTGAGATCTCAAAGCTTATAAAGCTTCATTGAATTACACTTTCCATTTTTAGGTCCAGCAATCTACTGATTTATTTTAAAGTATATATTTACAGCAGCCAGAGCTTCACTTTTCTTACACCAAACGACGAACCCTCTGCCCCCGTTCACACAGCTCTAGAAGTTGATAAGATTCTGGACCACCACTAGAGGGTGCGGTATAATGTTTTATTATTGAGTTTAAATGCAGTTAGCCCCATTGTAGAGGCTGCAGGCAGCTGCATGTTTATGCAGGGAATTTGTATCTTGAAGCCCTGACCACTATAAAGATATTTTATGAAACTAATAAGCAGAGGGAGATTTACCAAAGCTGGTGTAAAGAAAAACTGGCTTCACTCTACAGAAACTGCCTGTACTAAAGTGTCTAACGATCTCCTAACATCAAAAAGAAATGGTGACTATTCTCTACTGATTCTGCTGGATCTCTTTGCAGCGTTTGATACCGTAGACCATAAACTCCTCACCATGCTCTACTCAATTAGCCTTAAGGACACCGCTCTCTCTTGGTTCTCTTCCTATCTCTCTGGCCGCACCTTTAGTGTCTCATTCGCTGGCTCTTGTTCTTCTCCTCTTCCTCTCTTTGTTGGCGCTCCTCAGGGCTCAGTACTAGGTCCTCTACTCTTCTCCCTCTATACAGCCCCCATCGGACAGATTGGGCTTAGTCAGTAGGTTTGGCTTTCGATACAATCTCTATGCTGACAACGATCCTTTAGTAGTCCCAAACCCGATGCAGATCGGCCGGCGCCACTACTGTCAGTTTAATAATTGCTCAAATCCTACTAATCACAACAACACTCCTAGTGTTTCGGTTGTTTATTAGCCAGTTACTTTTGTTTTGTACATGAACCCTATGAATTTATAAAGCGCTGCAGAATATGGTGGTGCTATATAAATGAATATTATTATTATATTATTTAAATTATATTATTTATTAGTTGCCCCTAGCAACCAATCAGATTTCACGTATCATTTTCCAAATCAGCTCTGAAAAATGAAAGGGGAAATCTGATTGGTTGCTATGGGCAACTAAGCCAGTTCTACTTTACACCAGTTTTGATAAATCTGCTCCATAATTCGAAGTCATCATTTTGTTCATGGGCAGACATTTGCTGTAGAGCTCATTAAAGAGGACCTGCCACCTATCCTGACATGTTCGTTTTAGTAACCATTTGTATTCCACATTAAATAGGAACTCTGGAGCATATTCAATTAAAATTCTGCATTGTGCCATTCCTCTATAATTCCTAGAGATGAACAACGTATGCAAAAATTTGATTCGGCTGCTTCGCCGAATTTTACAAAATAATTTGCTTTGTGACAAATTACTTAGTCACAAAGCAAATTTTTTGTAAGTAGTGGGTGCCATGACAGGAAACGGCTATTGTGTTGCTCCCCATTATTGTACCCCTCAGATGCCACTTTCATAGCTGATCGCGGCATCTGATAGTAATAACACAGTGTAAAATTGAAAAAATAAATAAAATTAAATCATACTTGCCTCATCTATTTGCTCGCGACAGGTCGGCCTCCTCCATCTTGATTGAAGATCTAGCACGAAATCTTGCGTGGTCTGTGATGACGTCATCACGTCGGCTGGCGTAGTGACGTCATATGTCCCCGTGCACGGGATTTCATGTGAGATCTTCAATCAAGATGGCGGCAGCCGGCCCATCACAAGCAAATATATGAGGTAAGTATGATTGTTTTTTAATGCCATTCAGGGTAAATCGATTAGCTACCATGAAGCATGAGAAGATTCGGCTTTGCAGCGAATAGAATTTTCCCAGAATTTCAGATCAAAGTCCAGTTCGATTTACTCAAAACTAATTATTCCTATTAGAAGTTTATGGATAATTTGACAACTGTGTGGTACCATTCCCTTGTCAAAGAGGTGAGTCCCTACACAGTCTGCCACTGGCAGCACCGATCGTACATTATTGTAGCTTGGACCGCGCTGCTCCAAATAGATGTAGCAAACACCACAGCAAAGATCCTTCCGATACTCCAACGGCGCAGGTAAGCACCTAGGTGGCAGCGGGCTGCAAGACAACTTACCCACATCATTTTCGGACCTGCGACGCAAAAAGGAAATGTACTAGAGACAGATTTTATCTTTCTTTTACCGATCGTACATTGTCAGACTGCAAGTACACACCCGAAACTGGTAATGCCCAGTTTCCAATTTATTCATAAACTTCTATTAGAATATTAGAGAAATGATACGACGTAGTCAAATGAAAAGATGCTGCAGATAAGTGATTTCACGTGGGATACAATTATTTACTAAAATAGACATGTCAGACTGGTGACAGGTTCTCTGTAAGTTTGCAAATCACTGTAATGAAATATAAATGTAAAATGGTAAATGATAAAATACTACTTGTAACCTTTTCTAGAACGACTTACCTCAACATTTTCAGAGGTATCTGAATCTGGAATCTGTTTGGAAAATTAGTGTTATAATGTCAATTAAATGCTTTTTTGCAAGATGAATGTATTATTTCGTGATTTTATTAAGGTATTTCTACGTACTGGATATCCTATGGCCAGACTAATGAGGCAAACACATAAAAGGATGTTCTTCATTGATGCTGTGTGTTTCTGTGTAAACCTAGAAAAAAGTAGTATATTAATGTAATGTAACTGAAAGAAATTGGATTATTGACAAGATAGGTACATAAAGCAGGTGCAGAACATTTGAAACAGTTGAAGTATCAGTAATGTCGTTGACATCTAAACTGATTACTAAGAGGGGTCATTTGCCAAGCTGAAATATGCCTAAGTTAGGTTAGTTGCACCGCAATCTGTGACTTCTCCCCGCTCACGGCAAGTCTAAAAAAGTGGGCGTGGCATGGGCGGGGAAGGGGACGGGTCGGGTTTCAGGCATAGAAAAAGGTCTAAATGTAAGACAGCAAGGAAGCGATCTTACATTTAGAAGCGGAGCTGGATGCACCGAAGTTATGGAGAGCCTGCACCTCGTCATACCTTTGGCGATCCCCCGCCAGCTTTTGGGGATTTATTAAGACCGTCGTCTAACGCGCTGGTCTTAATAAATGTGCCCCTATGTATCTAAAGTACTCTGCATGATCCACTTTAAAAAATCCATGGAGTCATATGAATATGTCAGAGAAAAGCACAAAGTGGCAGATTTACTAATTAGAAAGATGGTGTAAACTTTTAGAGGAGGGGTGGGGGGTGAGATTTATCAATATTGGCGTATCCTTGGGCCAGTCTTGATCTCCTTATGCTGGCGTGAAATGCGTCTAATTTATTAAGACGCTGATGTCTCTTAATAAATTTGGCGTATATCTGCCCTACCATGCTCTAAAAACTAAAGTCTATGCCATCCAGTGAATCAGGCAGACCCCGTCCCTCCTTATAAATCATGCTCTCATCATGTTGAGAAGCCTAAAACGTTGCAAATTATAGCTCACATATGGTGTGTGCCACAATTTACAACTTTTTCAACACCACAATAGTGGTGTAAAGAGCTTAGTAAATGTCCCTCAGGCTGTGTAGACCTACACAAGATTTATCATAGTGGCTGGGGCTGCATGATAGATGTAGTGCAGGGATAGACACTTTTCTCTATGCCAATTACTGTTTGGCTGAGTTTCATAAATTTGTACACCAAAATTTTAGCAAAATTTTTGGGAGAAAAAGCTGTATTGTAGGCCACAACCCCTTCCTGCAAAACCACATCCCTTTTTAAGCAAGCCAAATAACTTTTTTTGGGATAGGTACCAATAATTTCTCTAAACTTAACAGTACCAAATAGAAATCTGTGTGAAATTGGATATGTATGAATATACAGTAGGGCCCATAGTGTGTGATTCTTATTATTTTACGGTTTGTATAGAGCTTTAGATTTTCAGGCCTTAGAGCAAGGTAAATATATATATATATATATATATATATATATTGTAAGGGATTAGCTCTGGTCTCGGGGATCATTCACACAAAGATCTTCATCACCACTTGATTTCCGGTCCAAACAGTGTGATTTATTTTGGCACACAGCATAATAAAATAAACATAAACAAAAAAACACCTTGCCCATCTGGGCTATGCCTAAACATTTATGGTTCTCTACCTCACCTCTTAGTAGGTCTTAGTACCAGTCAGTGACTCAGGCTCCAAGTCTTAGCAGGTTTTGCTCATCAGCCACAGTCCACACCGCGGAAAGATCAGGCTTTGCATAGCCTTGTGGTCACACAGTCCACCTGACTGAGACCACGTCACACAGAGCTTCTGCTCTAGGCCTCTGTGTCACCAAAGACTCTCTCCCCAGAGTGAGCACCACCCAAGTCCAGCAAGCAGACTAAATTGAATTTCTGGCAGTGAGCAAGTCCCGGACTGGAACATGAGGAACAGGCAACCACCCAGCACATTTTGTTCCCAGTAAAAGCCCACCCTGAACTAGCTGGAACCAGCTATGCTATGTATTATGGTGTCCGCTAACTACTTTAGTGGGCACCCAAACTAGGGCCTCTACTCCACCAAGGCCGGGAACCTTGGTGACACGTTCCTTGGTGACAAAACCTCGCTTTTAAATACTTCCTTTGGACTTCACTGCCCATAACACTATTCACATTGCCACAATATATATATATAGACAGTGGCAATGTATATGTATATATATATATATATATATATATATATATATATATATATATATACACATATACAGTGGCGATCAAAATTTGAGAACAACACACAATTTCCGAAATGTCAATGTCATAGTGTAGTCCTGTGTGAATATATCCTAACATGAGTAAAATAGCAGTATTTTAATATTATTTCATAAATTGTATTTATTCTAAAGCACAGAATAAAAATGTAAATGAGATAATTGAAAAAGAACACTGATCAAAATTAGAGAACACTTTTAGATACCTGCAAGTTATTGGTGGTAAGCTGGCAAATGGTGCTAATTTCCATAATGATCTGACAAACCCTATTAAACTGGCAGCCTAACTTTCCAGTTTTCACTGACTTTGCCAAAATGGTGTGCCGTTCCAAAGTGACTGAAACCCTCCGGCAGCAGGTTGTCCAGATGAAGGCCAAAGGGGTAACCCTATCAGCCATAGCATGAGAAGTTGTTTGTTCCAAGTCTGGTGATTTCTAGAATATTGCATCTACAATATCACAAACTCATTCAAGTCCCCCAAGAAGGCTGGTCGCCCTCGAAAGACAAATGTAAGAGAGGACAGGATAATTTAGATAATCTCCATGGGTAATCGTTTAAACACTGCAGCTGGAATTGCTTGCCAGTTCAGCACTGAACAGGGTAAGGATCTGTCTCGTCATACAGTGTCTCGACATTTAAGAGCATTTGGAATGAAAGACCACTCTATAGTGACCAAACCTCTCATTAGCAGAAAGAATCAAAAGGCTAGACTCACCTTTGCTGAGGAGCATGTTGTGTGGACAAAGGAGAAGTGGTCCAGAGCTCATTTTAGTGATGAAAGCAAGTTTAATTTTTTTGGGTCTGATGGGAAACATTATGGGAAAGACTGAACCCAAAGTGTGTAAAGAAGTCAGTGAAAGGTGGAGGAGGAAATGTCATGGTTTGGGGAATGTTTTCTGCAGCAGGAGTTGGACCTCCTACAGCTACATGGCAGAGTGAATGCAAGTGTGTATCAGAACCTTCGTCAACAACACATGGTTCCTTTCTTGCGTTCATCACTCAATCAGCCAGCAATTTTCATACAGGACAATACCCCCATCACACAGAAAAACGGGTAAAGCAGTTCCTTGAAACTGAAAACATTGAAACAATGAAATGGCTAGCCCAGAGTCCTGATCTGAACACAATAGAAAACCCTGGAAAATTCTTGATAACAAAGTTATTGGCAAGAAACCCACAACAGTCACAGAACTGTTGAAAAGACTGGAAGAAGAGTGGACCAAAATCATACCAGAGCAGTGTGAGAGACTAGCAATGTCCTATGGCAGCAGATGTACTGAAGTAATTCAAAGCAAGGGCCTGTACACTTTATTTTATTATACGCACTTATATAGCGCTACTATATTCCACAGCGCTTTACAGAAATTATCATCACACTGTCCCCAGGAGCTCACAATCTAAGTTCCCTATCAGTATGTCTTTGGAGTGTGGGAGGAAACCCACGCAAACAGGAGGAGAACATACAAACTTCACTTCCTACTGATTAGTGACTGTTGTAACCTTCAGAAAATTTAGTTTGAATCTTTCTCTGTGCTACAGTTATTGCTGTTCTCTAATTATGATCATCTGGTTTTTAAAAAAATAAATGTTTTATGTTGATATACTTTGGTTATTTTGGAAAATACTGTTCTAAAAGCATGGTGTACCCCTTACAAAAAATCCTTCAAATGATGATTAATGTAGATTACATTATTTCTGAAAAAATCAAGTGTTCATAAACTTTTCTCTAATTTTGATTGCCCCTGTGTATGAAAAAAAAAAAATATATATATATATATATATATATATATATAAACAAAGAAAAATACAGCAGCACTCAAAAAATGAAAACGGGTGCAATCCTTCCAAATCAGCTGGCTCAGCTGTTTACCAGGTATACATATCCAAAAATTGAAGCAGCACTCCAGAGATGTGAAAAACAAGTGGATCGACCTTTATTGCTCTGCAACGTTTCAACTGCTCAATGCAGTCTTTCTCAAGAATGCTTGAGAAAGACTACATTGAGCAGTTGAAACGTTGCAGGGGAATAAAGGTCGATCCACTTGTTTTTCACATCTCTGGAGTGCTGCTTCAATTTTTGGATATGTATATTTATATATATATATATATATATATATATATTCATACACAGGAAACTATAACAGGCAATTCCCATAGGAAACTATAACAAGCAATTGTAGATTGTTATTCGCACAGTCTCCAATGCATTAGCATTGGAGTCTATGAGAAATTTACTAGTTTCCTATGGAGCCCTGCCCTAGTATGACACCTGTTAGGAAGGGGTTAAATAACTTTTGGTGGCGATATATAGCATTGCTATATAGGTTTTATTGTTTACAGTGTTCACTATGTGGCATAATAACTTTGTTCTGCTGCTCAGTTTGATTACAATAATACCAAATTTGTATAGTTTTTTTTAAATTATGTTATAGTACTTACACAATAAAAACAGGGTTTTTAACAAAATAATTTATTTTTGTATTGCCGAATTCTAAGACCCAGAACATTTTTATTTTTCTGACAGCATAACTCTGTGAGTTTTGAGGGACGAGGGAATTTTCATTTGTTAAATTATTAGTGATTTTTTTATTCTGTTTTTGGTACAGCACTTGTGGTACTTTTTTAGTGTTTTAATAATTGTCAAAAAATTTGATTAATTCTTTTCAATCATCAGATATTGTATACCGAGCAGGAGAAAAGTTATTTTTCAATTTTTTCTATAAAACTACCTAAGTGCTGTGTTCGGCATTGACTGAAGCATCTGTTAAATAACTAATTAGATGAAGAGTAGTGATAAGATTAGCAATACTCATCTTCTTACCCCTTTTATGTAAAGAAAAGACCCCTCTATCATATGTAACAACAGAAAGGAAGTATGTTCTCTGATTGATAAGAAGGTAGATAGCATGAAAGGTTGATGTCTAAACCCACACATTGCTTGCTGATCTCGCTCCAGCCCTCTCTTTCCTCATCCATACAGGCTAAAGTAAGGGTTGCAAGTACAGTACATGTAGCCACACTTCAACCTGCTCATATTCTGGCTAGAAGGTGACTACAGTCACGTTCTTGGTTTCAAAACAAAACCAAGATCATGGCCTTTAGCTGTACACTGTACATTCAGAAGCACCCCCACAGTCACAACCCCTTTAAGGTCAGACGCTTTGCAATGATACCATTGGGTTTCCATTGAAACAAAGGCATTTTTTGTGAAGTTTCTGATACTAAACCTTTAATATACTCTTGTTTTTTTCATTTGTTTCTTGCAAAATACAAGCTGTATCTGAATATCCAGGAGGATACCATTCACCACACCATCTAACGTGCAGTTAGATGTAAGTAAGAAACTAGTTGTTAAGATTTTAGAGAACGTGTCTTTCATCATCTCTTTGTGGCACCCACCTAATTGCTGTAACACTATCATTTGTGGTTTAAGCTGAATTCTCTATTTAAGACTGTCTCTATATCCTTAGTTTTTAAAGACAAAAATATTTTGTTCATAGCTCAAAGCTATGAAGAAAATGTTTTTCTTAAAGTAGTGTGCCATGAAAAGTAAATATCACCTATGCACAGGATAGATGATAAATGTATGTGGCTGGGAGTCTGACCACTGGGACCCAGGACCATATTTGCTACTAGGCACTGGAGGTCCAGTGCCTAGAGCAGTGGTGGGGAACCTATGGCACGGGTGCCAGAGGCAGCACTCAGAGCCCTCTCTATGGGCACCCGCTCCCTGGAAAAAGTCTATGGTGTAACAATATGCCTTAGACTTTTCCTGCCATTCATCAGCACAGGGAGCAATATGAACAGCACAGGCAGCGCACTAAATATAGGCAGGCTATTATAGCTAAATAATAAAGTACATGGAAGATATACTATACTGGACTCTAGTATTCAGGTTAAATTGCTGTGTTGGCACTTTGAGATAAATAAGTGGGTTTTTTCGGTTGCAGTTTGGGCACTCTGTCTCCAAAAGGTTCGCCATCACTGGCCTAGAGTAATGCCTTGTATGGGGCCAGTGTCAGGGAGCAGGATTTTTTATTTTTTTTTAACTTCCTGCCTTTCTTCCCACCAGACTTGGTAGTAAATCTAATGTTTTTGGGGTAGGGGGGGAAAAGACAAAAAGCAATGGCTTCATGGCAGCCTGCACAGAGATGGGACAGAGTTCAGTGTAAATATTTAACTATGATTTCAATTCACATACACAGGGGTGATGATTATTTAATTATATAGGAAAAGAGTGTATGGCTTTGTTCATAGGTGGAGTAGTACGATACATTATTAAACATCATTGATTGTAATTTGCCATCACTATCCATGATTGCTATGTATGTTACAAATTATGCATTATTACATATTTGATAATCAGTCAAATTATTCACTTGATTTGATTGCCACATTGTTTGATGTGTATATACATTGGCCACTTTATCACTTTGGCTTGAGAAAAGCTGACATTGAGCTGACACATCATATTGAGTTTATTAAAAAAAGATTAGTGCTGCCTGGATCCCCATTTCAATCCATTATATAGGTGCGCAGGTGCAGGGTAATCACACTTTTGTCTCATTCACTTCAATGGGACGAAGTTGTAATTACTCTGCATCTGCACCACTGCTACTATGAAGACAGCATTTAGAAAAGCATTGACAAGGCTAAAGCACTCGCACAAGTGTCAGGGTCCATTCACACAGTTGATCGGCGGAGGTGCTGGGAGTCAGACCCCCACTGATCTGACACTAATGACCTAAGGATAGGTCATCAATATTGTAAAGCAAGGATACAGATTTCATATAAGCAGTCACACCCCTACAGATGTAGCAGGGTTAACTCTTAACACGACGAGTTAATTAATTTGAGTTATCTAGAAACAAAAGCCATTGAAAAGCAATTGAAGGTCTTTGCCTAACGCATTTAGTTTAGATAACACGTCTCATAAAGAATTTGTGTAGCTCTGTTTTGTACTGCATTTTGAGACATAGTTGGTACAACTATAACACTATAAAGACTTTACTTACGAAATGCAAATCACCAGATTACTGACTTCAGAGACACTAAACAAGCAGGGAATGTTTTGGGGATAACTCAGAATACTATACTATAACAGTATCAAATACAATGAACCAATGTATTTGCAAAGTCAATAAACTATTATAAATTTTTGTGTGCAAGACTTGTATAAATGTATGACAAACATTTGTAAAGCACTTGGCTCCCAAAGAGCAGGGACAGTGACCCGGGATCAGGCACTGGCATAAAAAAGTTGCAAACACCTTTTGAAAGCTATTGCACAAGTGGCGTTTCTACACAGCCCTCGCAACCTTCTGAAAGTTGGGGTAGTGGGGGGGGGGGTCACATTCACTGTCATTTATGTCAGTTTACTGGTGTAAATCACAATTGACATCTGCTCCAGCTACAAGCAATTTTAGGGGTGCAAACTGCGTGAGGATGTGCCTAATTTATGACGAGACCTGATCTTTGATAAATGACCCCCTAGGAGTGCAATGCCACAATATCATCTTAAGAGAGTTTAGTTCACATGCACTTTAAAAGTTGTTACCAAGATAACAAATAAGCGTCTGTTATTTTCCAGAAAAAGACCACTCTTGTTCTTGGGCTGTGCCTGATTTTGTAGCTAAAAACCTTTAAAGGGGTTGTTTCACTTCAGCAAGTGGCATGTATCATGTAGAGAAAGTTAATACAAGGCACTTAGTAATGTACTGTGACTTTTCCATCACATTATACACTGCTTGTTTCATGAGGTTACAGCCACCGTTGCAGTGCAGACACAGCTGTAAGATGGGAACTACTGCGCAGATGTGCCTATTCATGCTCTCATGGTACAAGCCACCAGAGAAGCCGGTGTTTTTTTCTATAGTGTGCATACGCGATCACTGTTGCTGGATTGCAGGGTGGTCGGAATCATGGAAACGAGCAGTGTAGAATGTGATGGAAAAATGAAAAAAGCCAGCAAAGGAGGCAATATGGACAATCACAATACATTAGTTAGTGCCTTGTATCGCCATTTACTGAAGTGAGACATCCTTTTTAAAGGCTATGAACACCTTCTGGGGCATTTTTTTTTTTTCATGATTGTATTTTGCCATAAAAATAATTTTTTTATTTGGTCTTTATTAAAAAATGTCAGCAGGTTTGTCATTACAGGCTACGTTTTAGCCTAGTTGTGAGCAACATACTTTTACTTTCACTTTGACAGCCATGTATAGGCCCTTATCACTGAACTACGAACAGATCATAAAAACCTATTTAAGCGATAGTCGTATTAGTAAGATAAAACATGGGCTATAATGAGTGTTTCTGTGTTATAAGGAGATTAGAGATAAGCTTCACATGAGAGGCCAGCGGAGTTCCCTGAAGGAACACAGTGTAAACACAGAGTCTGCAAATACAATCTCAGCCCTGTACAGAGAAAAGGGCTACATTTTTTAATGAAGTTGTCCATAGCCTATAAATTACATAGAGCTAAGCTGTAGTACCAACTACAGCCCATGGATAATAGTGGCACTCCCTGGAAGTAGACCCTTTTTTTTGTAATCCTGGACAACTATAAAAAGAACACAAAATTTTACGTAATGTCACTACTTTATGCAAATCACTGTGATTGCATATACTGAATTCAAAATTATGATCAGAGTTTTGCTTATATTAAAACTGTATAATATATTAAAGCTGCATATTTCTATCAAAATAGTATTTTTTTAAATGGGGCACTCCCATCTTATAAATTGAAGGCATTTCGCTAACATATGGGGGGGGGTTCAAACTCTGGGACCCTCAGTGGTCCTGAGGATGAGGGGACTACAGTGCTGATTCAGCGCTGTGCCCTACTCACGGTCTATCCCTGCACAGCAGCTACCTAATATGCAGTTCAGCTCCATTCAAGTGAATGGGGTCAGTTGCAGTTCATGGCACAACCTTATAGCAGTGAACATCACTATGCAGGGAAAAACAGTAATGGAGTTGCCACACCAAGTCAGAGCTATGGTCCCTTCATTCTTAGAAACATTGGGAATCCTGGTTATCCGTCTGTGCAGGGAACTACATTGGACCCCATGCACTTGACTGGAGTCATGCTGCAGTTTCCTTGAACAGTGGGTGGTTAGGACACCACTTTGCAGGGACAGACTTTGAAGGAGCTACTGTATAAGTTCCATAGCTCCAGTATTTTCAGGATTGGTGAGGGTCCCAGAGGTAGGACCAGAAACAATTATAAAGTGATGGCATATATTAACGATATACTATCACTTTATAAGATAGAAAAACTCCTTCAGTCTTGAATTTGCAATAAAGAAGTCAGAAATTCTACTACAGGAAAAGTGAGATGAAGATACTTACCTGATCAATATGTTTCACAAGCTCTTGAATGTGGCAGCAATAAGCTTTTGCTGTGATTCCAGTTTGGTATATTTCTTTGTTATTGTGATTTGGACCATTTTTGAAGGATTTAAAACCGTGTATGGAAGTTCCCTAGCCAATCAGCTGTTAGAAAAGTGTGACCTCACAAGGTGTCTCCAACATTACACCCACACTTCCACTTCCATTCTAAGAGGTGAATATCCGCTATGAAACTTGTGGTTACAAAATAACTGTTCTAACTTCCTCCAAATTAGATGACCATGACCAGCTCTAGCCTTATTTTGAGTCTCTCTGTCCTCTGCCCATATTCTGTATGTAAGGATAAACATTGTAACCCCACGCACGAAGTTACTGTCATACAAAGTACACGACACTGTAGTTTGCTACGTAATATATGCTGTTGGTCAAGTCAGGGTATCATCTAAATGTCATGTTATGCACAAAATATAGGTCTAGAAAAAATAACCCTGTTCATTTCCGACAAATCATGCAGCTCATGCAGTATCTCACAAAAAAAGTCAGAAAACGAGGAATGATTAAAAGACCGAAGACATAACTGCAATAGTGACAATTTAAAGGATTTCTCCACTCCGGTTTAAAATAAAAAAATAACACATACTCACCCATCTAAGCTGCCGCTGGTTCCTGACAATCTCCATTTTCTTCTGGGTAGGGTTCACATCATGCCATCCAAGCGCTTTCTGTGACAACTGCGGCCAATCAGTGGTCTCATTATTACTGATATTCTGATAGAAAGAATACAAAAAAAAGCGCCAAGTGCTACATAGGATGGTACAGCCTGAATTGGGTAAACAATGGAGGTCAGTGGAACTGGTAGATATTGCTCTCACCTTGTAGAGTTGTGTAGTTGTGAGTCACAACCACTATATAAAAGCGTGGGTAAATTGTACTGGAGGGAAATGGCAGCAGTAGTCCAAAGATGGTTAGTGGAATGATACGGAGGTAGAGATAATTAGAAGAGAAGATCCAAGGAAACAGAGGTACCCCAGTAGAAAAAAATATAATTCATAAAATCATATATTTATTTCAATGTTTTAAATATACTGTTTGTGGCTTAGAGCTCTGTGTACCCTTCCCCCATTTTCTCTTTCTCTCTTCCCCTCCCTTCTTCCTCCTACTATAACACACCAGGGGTCATTTATTAAAGGGGTTGGAAACTTTTTGGCTACTTTTGACCTATATGATTGTGGGATCATTATAAGGCACGTTGAAATCCTGCACCATTTTCTATATTTCATAAGGTATTCCCCCTTGTTTACAAAGTATTTTCTACTGTCTACACAGAGGTCTTGTCCATAAAGTGGTCACTGATGGAGGGTCATATAACCAAGCAAATCCCCTCCATGTGATGGCTTCAGATACACCTGCCATCTGCACTTAACTGTTAGGAGTTTAGTGCAGGTGCAGTGTGTTTGAATGGAGAAGACATCACATGGTGCTGATTTTCCCAGTCACATGACCCTCCATTAGCAGCCATTTTATGGACAGAACCTCTGTGAGGACAACACAAAAGACTTTGTAAACAATAGTGTAGAACAATGGTGCAGAAATTCAACAAAGGCTGTATTAGTAAGTGCCGTATAATCATCTCACAAACACATTGGTCCACAGTAGCTGGAAAATGGCCAAACCGTTTAAGGGACAGCAAATATTTTAGTCCAATTTTATATATATTTATATTTTTTATAAATTAGAAGACTCTTAGAAGCAGCGCAAGGAGAAGTCTAAATGTGCCCCACCAACTTTTAATACCTAAGGGTTACTGCACAGTGTGGATTACGTGTGGTTTTTCATGTGGAAAAATCAAAGTATAATATAGTACAGTACCACCAACGTGAATAAGATTTTCCAGGTCTCACATACTATGCAGAAATTCACCTCCTGTGCAAATTTTAAAATCTGCACCCACAAATTTTAAATGTATTTTATTGGGATTTTATGAGATAGACCAACACAAAGTAGCAAGTTTGCGTGAAGTGAAAACAAATAATACATTTTCAATATTTTTAATAAATTAAAATCTGAAAAGTATGGCCTGCATTTGTATTTAGCCTCCTGTACTCTGATAACCCTAAATAAAAGCCAATGTGACCAATTGCCTTCAGAAGTTACATAATTAGTACATAGAGTCCACCTGTGTGTAATTTATTCTCAGTATAACTATAACTGTTCTGTGAAGGCCTCAGAGGTTTGTTAGAGATTATTATTGATCAAACAGCATCATGAAAACCAAGGAACACACTATACAGGTCAGGCCTCTTTCACACTTGCATTGTGAGGATCTGGCGTGCACTTCCGTTGCCGGAAATGCCCGCCGGATCCGTCACAACGCAAGACAACTGAAAGCATTTGAAGACTGATCAGTCTTCAAAATGCTTTTAGTGTTACTATGGCAGCCAGGACGCTACTAAAGTCGTGGTTGGCATAGTAAGTAGTGGGGAGCCAGGGGAGCAGATACTTACAGTCCGTGCGGCTCCCGGGGCGCTCCACAATGACGTCAGAATGCCCCACGCACATGGATCATGTGATCCATGTGATCATGTGATCCATGCTCATGGGGCGCTCTGACATCATTGTGGAGTGCCCCGGGACTCGGGAGCCACACGGATGGTAAGTATATTTCTCCCCTGCCTCCCCACTACACTTTAGCATGACAGCCGGGACTTTAGCGTCCTGGCTGCCATGGTAACCATTCACAAAAGCGAAACGTCGGATCCGGCGATGCGCCGAAACGACGTTTAGCTTAATTCCGGATCCGGATTAATGCCCTTCAATGGGCATTAATTCCGGATCCGGCATTACGGCATGTCTTCCGGATTTTTGGACGGAGACAAATCCGCAGCATGCTACGGTTTTGTCAACGTCCAAAAAACGTTCACATACTGAACGGAAGACATCCTGATGCATCCTGAACAGATTTCTCTCCATTGAGAATGCATTGGGATAATCCTTATCAGTATCTTTCCGTCCTAGAGCCCCGAGGACGGAACTCTAGGACGGACAGCAAAAGCGCAAGTGTGAAAGGGGCCTCAGAGATAAAGTTGTGGAGAATAGTAAAGTAGGGTTAGGCTATAAAACAATATCACAAGATCTGAAAATCTTAATGAGCTCTGTTTAATCCATTGTCTGAAAATGGAGTATGGCACAACTGCAAACCTACCAAGATATGGCCGTCTACCTAAACTGACAGCCCAGGCAAGAAAAACACACATTAGAGAGGCAGCCAAGAGGCCCATGGTCATTTTGGAGAGGCTGCAGAGATCCACAGCTCAGGTGGGACAATCTATCCACAGGACATCTGTTAGTTGTGTACTCCACAAATTTGGCCTTTATGGAAGAGTGGCAAGAATTTTTTAAAGCAATCCATAAGAAGTCCAGTTTGCAGTTTACCACAAGCCATGTAGGGGACACAGCAAACATGTAGAAGAAGGTGTTCCGGTCACGAGACCAAAGTTGAACTTTTTGGCCTTAAAACAAAACGCTTTGTGCGTGGGAAAACTAACATTGGGGACAGGGAAGGTGGTCAGAGTTGATGGAAAGATGAATAGAGCTAAATACATGGCAATCCTGGAGGAAAACTTGGTAGCAGCAGGACAATGTCCCTAAGCATACAGCCAGAGCTACAATGGATGGTTTAGATCAAAGCATATTCATGGGTTAGAATATTCAAGTCAAAGTCCAGACCTAAATCCCATTGTGAGTCTGTAGCAAGACTTGAAAATTCTGAGGTTGAGCTATTTTGCAAAGAAGAATGACCTCAAAAGACTTGCAGCTGTAATTGCAGCGAAAGGTGGTCCTACAAAGTATTGACTCAGGGGGACTGAATACAAATACTTTCCAGATTTTTATTTATTAAAAATGTTGAAAACCATGTATCATTTTCTTTTCACTTTACACATACGATATCTCACAAAAGTGAGTACACCCCTTACATTATTTAAATATTATCTCTTTTCATGGGCCAACACTGAAGATATGAGACTTTGATACAATGTAAAGTAGTCAGTGTACAGCTTTAGTTTCTTTAGCAAGGTAATGGTCGTCTTGGAGGTGTGTTTGGGGTTGTTATCATGTTGAAATACTGCCCTACGGCTCAGTTTCGAAAGGGACGGAAGCATGCTTTGCTTCAGTATGTCACAGTATATGTTGGCACTCATGGTTCCCTGATTAAACTGCAGCTCCCCACATTTGGCAGCACTCATGCAGCCCCAAACCATGACACCCTTGTCTTTGTACTCCTCACCTGGTTGCCGCCCCACACTCTTGACACTATCTGAACCAAATAACTTTCAGTAATCCATGTCCTTAGCCTGCTTGTCTTCAGCAAACTGTTTGTGGGTGATACTACCAGAGCTTTGAGGTGTTCTCACAACTCTGTTTCTCCGCCCCTGTGATGATGTCACTACCAGAGTTTTGAGGAGTTCTCACAGCTCTGTTTCTCCACCCCTGTGATGATGTCACTACCAGAGTTTTGAGGAGTTCTCACAGCTCTGTTTCTCCGCCCCTCTGATGAGGTCTTTACTTTCAGTTTCCCTCCTCCCAGCTGTCCCTCCTGTTATTGATTCCTCTTCCTATAAATCACCCCTCTTCCTGTTTAATCGTGCGGATTATATTTCTCATCTGAGTTGTGTCAGCCGCTGGAGTATCTACACTTGTGTGGTCTCTTTACACTGGACCTGTGTTCTGCTGAAGCAAGTAACATCGGATATTGTCTGCTGAGTTTGGATCTGTCTTCACTGCTGCTGCAGCTCCTACAGATAAGTTTGCAGACATTGTGTGTTTTGGTTTGTTTGCTGACTGGATCCGAGGCGACCCCGGTTCTGTCCGTGTTCTGAGCAGGGCGCCGGTGGCCGTGCCCCTCCCACTATTGTAGGGGTTTCAGCTGTCACCAGCCTTAGGTACGCGGACATGCCACGACCCACCATCCTTGGCAGTAAACAGCTACTGAACTAAAAAAAATATAAAAAAAACAATAACCTAGCATAATTTGAGGTTCTTAATCTTATTGATATTCATCTTGAAGCCATGTCACATAATAACTTTAAAGGGGTTGTCCGAGAATAAATGTCTTTTCATTCGTGTCCGCAGCCTACCACCACTACTGAAAGATTCATAATACTTGCTCCCTGCCGCTCCTGTCCTGTACTCTAACTCCCTCCTGCCCATCTTCTGGTCTGCAGCTTGTTTCCTACTGGCTGAGCACCGTCTGCCATAGCCAACCACCTGAACCCAATAGTTGCTTGTGGTGGAGCAGGTGACAATGCAAATTCTTGGCCAGGAAGAGCCAAAAAGTGGAAGGAGGACACACAGGAGCCAGAGCATAGGTCCAGAGTGGCATGGAGCAGCTAAGTATGAATCTTTTAATTTTGGAGGCAGCCTGCAGGCATCACTTAAAAGATATTCCTGGACTACCCCTAAAAGTTTTTTTTTTATCCCTGAAGAAAGCCTGTGAATGTTATCTAAAATTTAAAGGGGTTCTCTGCTTTTCTTTTTTTTATATTGATGGTCTATCATCAGGATAGGTCATTAATATCAGATCGGTGGGGGTCCGACATACAGCACCTGTGCTGTCTGAAGAGAAGGCAGGGCTCGTACAAGTATTGCCTTCGCTTCATTGCTTACTTGCTCGCTGTCACAACTACAGTGGTGAGCAGGTGTAATTACATCTAAGCCGTCCCATTCGCTTCAATAGGACGACTCCATCCTTTTTACTTGAACAGGAGGAAGCCGTATCATGGAAGTGAATGGGGGCAGCTTAGTTGTAATTATACCTGCTCACCTCTGCAGTTGCAACAGTGAGCAGGTAAACAGCTAAAAGGAGGCAGCGCTGCTTTTTTTTCAAACAGCTTATAGGCGGGGGACTGGGAGTCGGACCCCTGCCGATCTGATATTGATGGACAACCCTTTAATGGTTCACCTTAATCAGAAATTAAAAATCAGCACATTGTTATTATATATTAGCTACATATTTTCTACAACAGTAGATACTAGATACAAGAGTAGTGGACGGGAGGCACACTAAGAATATGCTGAAGTGCTATCTGAAAGTACCCAAAGTCAATACAACGTCAACACTACTATCAGGACTATATAAGAAAAAGCTGCACATTGTATACAATATAAACCTTATGTACTGTAGTACTGAATATGTCCATACATAAACAAGTGCGTACCAGTCCAACAATAAGGACTATCTTGTATGCCCAGATCACTCAAAAAATCTGCAAATGATGATTCACATAATGCTATAACATGACATCCAATACAATTGATTAGATTACAGTACCCATAGTATAAAATGAAGTGTCCAGGTTTATGTACGCACAACTGCCTAGCCCCGCGCGTATCACTGGAATAACCATCTTCCTCAATTGTTGCATGTGGTATATATATACATGCTTGAGGAAGGCTCATATGAGCCGAAACGTCGCACTTGTGTCACCTTATGTGTCATTAAAAGCTTTTATATTGTTTGGATTACGTATTGGAGTGCAGTCTGATCTTTTTCTCATATATATATATATATATATATATTTATATATATACACACACACAGGATATATACTGTATACACACTCACAGGAGATATGTAATAATATACAGTGACAATAGAATTTTCATCCTCTTAAAGTGCTAAAGTGCTTAATAAAGAATAAAGTGACTAATATGAGTCAGGATGCACAGACACAGAATATGCGTTCCAAGTATTGAGGTAAGACGTGTCTTTGCTTATAATGCGACCAGTAAAAGTCAGAACTTAATTTCCCATCTCCCTCCCAGAAATAGTTAATAAAAGTTAATCAGAAAGTTGTGTGTACCTCAAAATGGCGCCATTAAAAACTACAACTTGTCCAGCAGAAAGCCCTCACAAAGCGATATAGACGGAAAAATAAAAAAGTTATAGCTCTTGGAACGGCACAATGAAAAAAGGTAGAAAAAAGGATTGGTCGCTAAGACCCAAAACAGGTTTGTTACTAAGGGGTTAAGTAGAAAAGTAGAAGCATGCAATGGCGAATTCCTCATCTCAAACAATTGATTAAAACAAAAGCCAACAACAGTGGTGGGTATACCCCACAAAAATTTCAATGTCTCAAAAAGTTGTCATGTGGCATTGAGCATCAATTACAGCTTGACAACGATGACTTATGCTGTTAACAAGTCGCTTTATTGTCCGCTGAGGCATAACATCCCACTCTTCTTGAAGGGCGTCCCTCAGGTCATTGAGGACCTGGGGTACAGAGTTAAGAGCCTCTACATGGCGACTCAGCTGATCCCATAGGTTTTCAATAGATTCACGTCTGAAGAAAGTGCAGGCCACTTCATTTGAGGTACCCCAGTCTCCAGCAGCTGATCCCTAATGATTCGACCTCGATGAGCTGGCGCATTGTCGTCCGTGAAGATGAAATTAGGCATGTGCTGTTTATACAGAGGCAAAATGACTGGATTAATGGTGTTATTAAAGTAGTATGGGCTTGTCACTGTATCATTCACAAAGTGTAGGGCAGTTCTGTATTCACTAGACACACCTGCCCACACTGTAACACCACCACCACCACCAAAGCCTCATCTGGTGACAACAGTTAGCACTCTCCTTGACGTCTCCAACATCGTTGGTGGCCATCATTTCTGCTCAGCATGAATCGACTTTCATTAGTGAACAGCACTGAGGCCCACTGGTCCCTCGTCCAGCATAGATGCTCCCTGGCCCATGCAAGACATGACCCCTATGATTGGTGGTGTGGTCAGGTACCCTTGCAGGTCGTCTAGCACACAGACCACGCTGATGTAAATGGTTTTGAATGGTCTGACTTGACACTTGGATGCCTCTCACCTCCCCTAAATGTGCCTGGAGTTGTGTGGCATTCATCATCTGGTTCTGCAAGGCATTGTTTACAATGAAGCAGTGTGGGATGTAGCCAAAGGGCGTCCACTTCTATGCCTTTCTGTGACTCTTCCATTCTCTCTTTATTTCTGTTCTGTTGCAACCTGCTTATGACACTCTGTGAAACTCTAAGCTCAGTGGATAGTTCCGTATGAGAACATCCTGCTTGAAGCCTCACAGTAGCAGTGCCTCTGTAAGTAAACCTGATCTTCATCTATAAAACCCAGTGAAAGTTAACTGGCTCATTAAACCCCTAGGGTGCCAAATAACTCAAAAATCCATCTGGATTCTAATCTTAATAATTGTGGTACTAAATTCGTCCCTCTCAGGTTACCACTAGAGATGAGTGAATTTCATATTTTGAAATTCGTTCACGCTTTGTTTACTGGTAAAAGATGAATTGCGTTATGGATTCAGTTACCACGGACCATCACGCAATTCTATCATGGAATGCAAACCGGAATGCCTTTAGAGGCATTCGGTTATTGATTCCGTCATAATAGAAGTCTATGGGCTGCATAATGGATCTGTCCCATTTCCGTTATGCAGGGGAGTCCTCTCCGCTACTATTGGAGGCACTATAGAGTGCCATTTACACTACTGGGGGCACTATAGGGGACTATTGATACTACTGGGGGCATTATAGGGGACCATATATACTACTGGAGGCACTATATGGGGCCATTTATACTACTGGGGGCACTATAAGAACTATTTATACTATTGGGGGCACTTTAGGGTACCATTTAAACTACTGGGCCACTATAGAGGATTATTTATAGTACTGGGGGCACTATAGAGGGTCATTTATACTACTGGGGGCACTATGGGCGACTATTGATACTACTGGGGCATTATAGGGGAACATATATACTACTAGGGCAATATATGGGGCCATTTATACTAGTGGGGGCACTATAGGAGGGGACTAGTTATACTACTGGGGGCACTTTAGGGTACCATTTAAACTACTGGGTCACTATAAAGGACCATTTATAGTACTGGGGGCACTATAGAGGGCCATTTATACTGCTGGGGCACTATAAGGGACCAGTTACACTACTGGGGGCACTATAGGGAACCATTTATACTACTGGGTGCACTATAGGGGACTATCTATACTACTGGGGGCACTATAGAGGGCCATTTATACTTCTGGGGGCACTATAGGGGACCATTTATACTACTAGGTGCATTGTAGGGGACCATATATACTACTAGGGGCAATATATAGGGCCATTTATACAAGTGGGGGCACTATAGGGGACTAGTTATACTACTGGGGGCATTATAGGGGACCATTTATAGTACTGAGAGGGCACTATAGGGAACCATTATACTACTAAGGTGGCATTATAGGGAACCATTTATAATACTGAGGGGGCACTATAGGGAACCATTTATACTACTGGGGCACTATAGAGGGCCATTTATACTGCTGGGCACTATAAGGGACCGTTTATACTACTGGGGGCACTATAGGGGACTATTTATACTACTGGGTGAACTTTAGGGTACTATTTAAACTACTGGGCTACTACAGAGGACCATTTATAGTACTGGGGCACTATAGAGGGTAATTTATACTGCTGGGGCACTATAAGGGGCAGTTTACACTACTGGGGGCACTATAGGGGACTAGTTATACTACTCAGGGCACTTTAGAGTACCTTTTAGACTACTGGGCCACTATATTCTACTGGGGGGCACTATAGGGGACCATTTATACTACTGAGGGGGCACTAGATGGGCAGTTTATACTACTGGTGGCACTATAGGGGACCACTTAAACTACTGTGGAAACCATGGGGGGCCATTTAAACTACTGGGGTACTGTGGGGGCATTTAAGTTACTGGATATATTATAATTACTAGGGGCACTATATGGCATCATTTTAACTACCGGAAGCACTATCGAGGGGACTTTCTGGGAGCATTATGAGGCCAATTTTACTTCTGGGTGACTATGGGGGTTATCACTGTTACTAAGGGAGGCTCTATTACTCCTGGAGGCACTATGACGATTTGACATTATTTCTATTATGGGACATTATTACTACTACTGGGGTTATTATTGGGTGATGTTATTTTTTGGTACAATATAGAGGGCACTACTACTAACAGAGGTACTTTCGGGAAGAATGATCATTATTAGGGCACTATTACTAATGAGGACATTGTGAGAGAAAATTTGTATTAGTGGGACGTTGGGGAGCACTATTAGTGTGGGGGCCTATCTGTATGGCACTGTTATTGCCGCAGTATAGTGTTTGGGGGCATTGGGGAGCACAGTGGGCACAGTATTGGGGTAGCAGCAGGATAACAATGTTGGGGCAAGAGGATGATAGAAAATTGAGAAATCTAAGATGTCTGTGTGGTAAACTCTGCAGAGAGAAGATGTGGCTGAAAGAAATTATCATCGCGGTCTGGTCTGAATGGAGAAGATGAGAAAAAAGAACATCTACATCAGAGGAGACATCACCGAATGGAAGAGGTATGTGATGCTGTGGTCTCCTGTATGGTAGTGGTGAATGTAATGTCCATCTAAATATGTCTTTCATGCTAGGGAGGGGGGTGGGGGGTGTTGATTGGAGCAGCAATTTGGCACATATGCATTGTGGATCCATGTTATGCTTACAGTACTCCTTTCTTTAGCACCATTCCCTGCATCTCTGGTCAGTTCCCTTGTGCGGCTGCTTGTTTACAGACTAAAGCGGGAACTTACTAGTATATGGCATGTGATATGACCATTGCAGCCATTCTTTTATCAGTGGTCTTATGCTGAGGACAGGGACTGGCTGCAGTGGTCACATGCCATACCCCGGCACATCAGTGTGCACATCACTGTTACTGTACTTGCTAGTTATATAACGTTTACATGGCCGCAGAAATGATGCCAGAAAGTTTAGCATGTCACATGTATCCTCACTGCTGCAATAGAAAAATAAAGCACATACTAGAATAGTAGGGATGTAAAAGCTGAGAATTGTGTATTTATTTCCACATGCTGCTGCCATATTTTATTTTTAACCACGCGAGATAGTAACCACCAAATCCTAATTTAGGCCTCTCACCCAGTTAAGCCAGTACTCTCTGCTCTGCACTGATGAGGGGCAATCACCCCTAAACAGCTGTCTGCAGATGAGATGCTGGCTTTTTTAATATCAGAGTAACGTCTTAAGGCCTAGTTAAAGGGTTGAACATTGACTTATAGAATAGCTGCCTTACATCTGGTGGCGTTAGAGGCAGAACTTGTTAAGAGCTCCTTTGCATCCCTTTCTTCTCAGAATTCCAGAGGAGCATGTATGGCCTATAAGTCTCCTCACACTGACTAAGATGCTCTCACCATAAGGAGAGATAGTACTCCCCAAATACTGATTTAGGGCTCTCACCTAGTTAAACAAGTACTCTCTGCTCTGCACTGATGAGGGGTAATTACTCCGAAACAGATGTCTGCAGATGAGGTGCTGGCTTTTTTAAATTAGACATTGATTTTTAGCTGCCTTACATTTGGTGGCATTAGAGGCAGAGCTTGTTAAGAGTTCATTTGCATCCCTTTTTCCATAGTCCTACAAGGCATTGTGCCTGGTTTAACAGTGAATGTCCTGGTAACTGACCGAACCTCCCCCTTGAAAAATACACTAATGTGTATGGGGGCCTTTAGTAAGGTGTAAATTGAAGAGGTGAGTGGTGAGAGATTTATTTGTATTTTATCCATTAAGCAGGTCCCAGAATATAAATGCTATGCTTGGAAAATACTTTTAGGCAAACCAGTTGCTCTCTATTTACTTCAGGTAAACCCATTAATAAAAATTGCTACCTAAGTAACAGTAGGGAAAAAGGAGAAAAACACAACCAGTGTACATAAAACATAGACAAGTTTTTTTTTACACAGTTGTGCTTTCTTAATACACGTCTGTATGAGTAGTGGGACAAGTGGAAGGATGTCCTTATTTGGTCTATGTGTCAGTCTTCCATGAGTAGAGCTGTTATTTCTGCTTGTTTTGTAAGCAAGAAACCACAGCGTGTAAGTATCAATTATCTCTGGATTCAAAGCAGACAGTAGTATTTGTATGGATAGTATGCATATGAGTGGAGTCCATATTTCTGAGAATTCTGATTATACCATAGCCGTACAAATTCTGTAGATTAATGTTTTTATGTTCAGTGGGTACTGGAAGCTTTTATTTGAGGTTCCTGATGGAGGAGCTGCGTGTATTTGCAGGCTGATAATTGCTGTATTTTTCACTGTATCATGTAATTGAGAATGCCAAAAAAGGTAATAGGTGTTTACGGCTGGCGGCGCAATGGAAATGGAACATTAGAAGACAGAACGTGATGTCACTTTATGCACATATAAACCAGTCAGTGGTTTATGCACAAAGCAGTACCAAGTCTCTAACTCAAAATCATTATGGAAAGCACTGTTACGTATTGCCTAGAATGCAGTAGAGTGGTCCCTCAACTATAATAATAAATGTTTTAGGGAAACCATTCTGTGATGAAATTGTAACTTTATGGGAAACTGGTAATTGTTTCCGAAGCCCCTAAATTGTCAACTTGATATAAGAAAAAAAGGAAAATTAAAGCACATTAAGAAATAATACAAACAAAAAATAATAAAGAAAAAGCAGGTTCTTACTTTTAGGGTAGGTTAACCTTTGTGCTAGTGAAACTCCAGTAGCCTGTGTGGCAGAGGAACAGCCTAAGTAAGTACACCATATCCAGCATAGTCGGACATCACTGCACACCGCCATGCTGAGTGACCGTGACGTGGTGCATGAGGGGCCCCGATGTGTTCTTGACAGGAATATATCGGCAAAAGTCTCAGCTTTTAATATCTGCTTGTTTGACTAGCTAGTATAGTCAGTGGCATATCCGTTTGGTGCTTTTTTCCTGTAATTTATATATTTCATCCGCACAATGCTCCGTTTTGTGTAGGATGCCTTTGTGGTGCATGTGGTCTGCGCCGGCATCCTCCATTGTACGCATTTTTTGCTAGCGATGGTCGTTTGCTGCGGCCTACATGCGGTGGGACTGCTCCCCCAATGAGAAACACGCTACAGTGTTTGGGGTCTGAGCAGTTCCCCCATATTGGCCACTATATTTCTGTGATCTCATGGCAGTCAGTACCCTAAAAGGAATGAGAAAAAAAGGCACAAAGCAACAGTTTTGTAGAAGTGTGTCAGAAAGACAGGAGTCATTTTAACTGAAAACAGAATTGGAAAGGGATAAAATAGCAAACTATCTTTAGTCACCCTACTGATCCCCCACCACTGCTGTTCGACTGCTGCGCCAGTCCCCGCTCCTCTTCACTTTCTGGTTTTGGGTTTGACTTGCCAAAAATGCCAATCACTGGCCGCAGTGGAGATCTGTCTCACCGGTGGCTTGCCATCCAAGCTTATTTCTGATGTTCAACCTAAAACTAGAAAGTGGACAGGAGCGGGGATCGGAGCAGCACTGGAACAGCAGTAGGGGATTAGCAAGGTGAGTAAAGATTGTTTGTTATTTTATCCCACTCCGACCCCAGAACCCCTTTTAAGATGTCCATACACGTGAGGTATGGGTGACTTTGGACACTAGACAGATTTTGAATACAAATAAACTGCAAAATTTAGCTATTTATAATTGTTATAATAATGTCTTAATTAACATAATTGTGAGAGCTTTACTAAGCACATATAATAAAGATCTATTGTATATTGGGCAAAAAAGTTGGAACACATGGTGTGTGACACTGTCATAAGAAACTTTTTAAATCTATCTTTATAGTTTTGATCATGTCTAGCAAAAAGTCAGTGGTTTCAAGGAAATTCATGTCATCACATGTTTTCCATGTGATGGCATGAATTTCTTTAATATTATAAAAATCATACTTTGGTAATTAATCAAGTTTCTGTGAAATTTGCCTTTGTATGTATGGGGGCATTTGAGACAGGGAACTTAGACTGTAAGCTCCACTGAGTAGTGTTTTAGCTCCAAGAATGTGGTTACTCATTTGGATATACTCCTAACAAAACAATGAACTATTGCAATTTTTTTCCATTTTCCCTCAAAAAGTTAATGGAAGTTAATAAATCGTATGTGCAGGTTCACATTTGCATTGGAGACTCCATTCAGGGCCTCTGTCGCAGATTCTACCAAATAAAGTAGACAAAAAAAGAGGACTTTTTTTCACTAAAAAAGCACGCACTCAAACAGAAATTGAGTGGTTCCCATTATAGTTGATAGGGTCTGTCATTGGTTTCAGTTATGTGCTGAATCCGGCACCTCTGTTATTTTCATTGTGCTGCTTTTCTAACAGAAATAACTAGCGGTTAATATACTTACAGCTTTTGGAATGCTGGATGAAAAAAAATAGAGAAAAAACTGCGTCCTAATGTTCTAATTTTTATTAAGCATGTGCTACTTCCGGGAAAGTATCTGACATGTTTGAACATAAGTTTACTTTCTACCTGTTTGCACAAGGGATCCTTGGCCCAAGGGTTAAACGGTGTCCCACTTAATATTGATATATATAGAGTATGGCAGAGGTGGAGAAATTCTGAAGATCATGTTGAACCTTGTATGAAGCCAAACCATAACCCAAAAATATAGTCACAAACTCTGTCTAGTACAGATATAAATATAGGCCAGTAGGCCACCCTCAGTCTGAAATTAAATATAGCTTCTTCTCATGTTCTTAGCCGCTGCTCTGCCCTTATATTTTACTTTCCCCTTGAAATAACTGCTAATACGCCTTATGCACACAGCAAAGCTTTGTGCACAGAGTCTGCATCAGGTCCATTTGATGTGTGTATGGAAATATTCTTATATACTTCTAAGGGAGAAACTCTCTCATACATGCGGGTTCTGGAAGAGCATGGCACGAGACATATGAAGGTACAGCATGTACTTCATGGGTCACTAGGGAGGAGGTCCTATTACATCTCAAAACAAAACGGACATAATGCAGTATGTGTCCTTATACTATGACTTAAAGGGACTTTACCAGCAGATTCATGAAAACCTAACCACTGGCAGAAGAGACAGGCCACCTCTTTATAAAGAGGTTTATATAGAGTTTTAGAAAAAACATAGTTGCAAAAAAACTGGGCATAGGTAGAAGTGTCTGCTGGATGGCTTACTTTTGTTTTTTCCGCTCTCAGCTCATGTTGCTTGCCAGATGTCTCCATATTTGTGTATAGGAAAAGACCTGCCATTGACACTGAGCTGGAACAGGAGAAGCAAACGTAGAGACACCCAACAAACACTTCTCACTGTGGGATGGTCTTTCAACAACTATGTTTTCTCTAAAACATTTCCCTTAAGAAAGGTCACCAAGGTTAAAATAGCTTGGTTGTACACAATACAAACTAATCTTGGAATTTAAGTTTACTAATTTAGGCTAGTACCATCATAGTTTATACCTTTAGGCTTCAATTAGGCTAGAGGTGTAATTTGAAGCTAATGGGCACCCAAAAATCTGGATACAACAACCTCTTCACTCCCTATAGATATTCCCCTGATATATACAGTGCAGATTTATAGCTCCTAGGTGTTTTAAATCTAAACTTAGATCAGTATTAACGATGATGAGCGGCATAGGCAATATTCGAATTTACGATATTTCACGAATTTTTGGCTGAATATTCGCCATAAATTAGAGAATTCGTGATCTCAAGTCATTATTTACTTGATTGCGAAAATCGTCAATGTAATATATTCGCGATAAAAATTTGCGATTAGAATATTCATGATCAACACTTAGGGGTAGGCAACTTTCCTATTGGTTGCTAGGGATATTGCTAAGTGCCGATATTCACGATAAATTCACGATTAGAATATTTGATCAACACTATTCGCGAATACGAATATATAGTACTTTATTCTAAATATTCGCGAATTCTCAAAGTAGCGATATTCACAATTAAAATTTGGGATTCGAATATTCGTGCTCAACACTATTAAGGATGACCAAACCAGTTCAATTTTTGGTCAGCAGACGAACCCAAATCTTTCCGGGTTCATTTTGGATAAATCCCCTAAAACGGCGCATTTTAGGACACATATCTTTGGGAAAAAAGCACTAGGGTGGAAGAAGAAGGATTATTACATGACCCTGAGAGGAAGTGTGTGTGGGGGGGGGGGGGGGGGCTTGTCCTGATTGGCTCCCAGGTTGACAGACAGCCTGGATGAGTCAATCAGTGCTGCAGCAGGCAGGGCCTATCTGTGCTGGGCTGTGAAACAGGGAAGTTGGGTCTTACAATGTCTGCCAGGAAAACGATCTTAGGGCCCTTTCACACTTGCGTTTTTGTTTTCCAGCATAGAGTTGCGTCGTCGGGGCTCTATGCCGGAAAAATACTGATCCGTATTATCCCCATGCATTCTGAATGGAGAGAAATCCGTTCAGGATGCATCAGGATGTCTTCAGTTCAGTCACTGAACGTTTTTTGGACTTAGAAAATACTGTAGCATGCTGCAATATTCTTTTCTTCCTGGGATGTAGAGCAAAACGGATCAGTCATGACTTTAGCACAATCTGCCACAATAGAAAACAGATCCGTCCTCCATTGACTTTCAGTGGAGTTCAAAACGGATCAGTTTTGGCAATGTTAAAATATAGTTAAAGATAATACAAGCGGATCCGTTCAAACGGATGCATGCGGTTATATTATCTGTAACTGAAACGCAAGTGTGAAAGTACCCTTATGGAGTCAGGGAGAGTGGAAAAGCAATGAAAGACAGTCAGAAATAAATCAATCAAGCTTATTGCTAAGGACAGGGAAATTGTGTGTGTTGTGTACAACAGAGAGAAGCAGGGCAGCTGACAGACAAGGAGAGAAGAGACACGACCTGTGGCTGTGCCTGCTATCAGAAGTGCAGGTGAAAATCAAAAGCAGCTACCCGCAAGCAAATACTTTCATTTTGTTTCCCCAATTTCACAGAAATCTTTTTTTGTGGGGTTCAAAATACAATTAAGATGTGTATATATATATCCATGGTGAGGCAGCAATCTACCTGTGTGTGCCTCACGCCTCAATCGTCCAATTACATATTTTCAGTTTCCACACGGTCGCAATTTCCTTTTTTATTTGGGGGGATGCTTTCAATTTAATTATGCAGCATATAAATGTAATATATGACATGTGGCAATAAGTACACTTGTTTTTTCACGATTTACAGAGGAGTGCCGTTGATTTCTTCTGGTATTAATACACCCATGGTCAAGCGTTGAACGCAGGCATCTGGATTGCTATGGACAAGAAGTGCTGCCCTAATTTTTGAATTATAGCAATACCCAGCAATCTACCCACATTGTGGCAGCAATCTACATGTGTGTTTTAAGTTGAAATTGAGCGTCAAACTTCAATCGTCCATTTATGTATTTTCAGTTTCCACACAGTCACGATTTTTTTGGGCCTTGTTAAATGTAAATAAACCAGCATATATTACTACAAGACACAAGCTATAGCAGCAATCTTCTGTGTGTATTAAGGAGAAATTGAGCATCAAGCCTCAGTCGTCCATTTACATATTTTCAGTTTCCACACAGTTGGAACTTAAATTTTTTTTGGGACTTGTTCAATTTAATTGAACCAATATATAGGTGATTAACACTAATACACAGACCAGCACACAAAAGTATCTGTAAGGAATAATGAATTTAGGCCTAAATCAGTTTACCTTTATTTTTTGTTCAAACACGTTTCCAACAATTTTTTTTATTGTCGACTGTTTATATTCAAACTAATAGCATATATACGTGATTACTACACCAATAGACTGGGGAGCACACAAATGTATCTGGGAGTAATAACGAATGTAGGCTCAAATCTGTTTGCCTATTTCACACTTTTTAAAAAAAAATATGTTTTTACGGGGGTCGGTTTTAATTTTATTAAAACTAGCAGCATATATACGTGATTACTACAGTACATCAATACACAGGATAGTGCACAACATTATCTGAGTGGCCCAAAAATGTCCGGGTTACGGAAGGGTTCCAAAGGAAAGACCCAGAATGAGAATGTTGGTAGTATCTGGGCCATCTATCCGGCTAGAAGTAGTAGAAGTAGTGGTAATACTGGTTTTGGAAAGGCACAACATTATAGTTGAGAAGAAAAAGGATTAGATAGTAAATTTGGAGGGCTCACTTCTCCTTTCAGTCGTAGCAGGATGACATGGAGGTCCTACACTGTGCCATGGAGCCCGGGGTCACAGCGCTCCTCTTGCTTCTCCTCCTTGCAGCCCTAAAGAAGGCTTTCAGTGGAGTCCTCCCAGTCTTCACTGCTCCTTCCTAGAGGCACCACTAGAAAAACCCACAACAGTCTACTGCAGATAGTCAAGAGTCTCCCTGTTGACGACTTGTGTGAGATCACTCACCGTTTGGACTGTCCTGGGGAGGAGACTGGGGGAGGCAGGTGACCCCATGCAAACGTGTGTTGATGGTGGTAATAATAGTTACACCTGTAGCAACAGGATTGCTGGTGGGGCAGCAACAGTGGCAGTCAGGGAAAAGAGCAGTGGAGGGAGGCCCAGGAGCATATTATGATATCCCACAGTCTGATAAAAGCAGCAGGGAGGTTGAGGACTCTGATGACAATTGTGTTCTGGACAGGACCTGGAAGCCAGGACCTGCTGAGGAGGAGGCAATATCAGTGGAGAATGGCGATGATGGCAGCAATAAAAGGCAGAGGCAATGTACCTCTCAAAGAACAGCCAGGGCCATGTCTGCTTCGGGATCCGGTGATGCTGCTGGTGGGTTAGGCCCAAAAGGTGCCAGAGCTAAGCCCAGCTTGGCTGCCTGTAGCTCTGTTCGAGCAACTCCTGTATGGCATTTTTTCTCCACAAGGCAGGCACTCAAAACCACAGCTGTGTACAAGATCTGCAGAATTAAAATGGCCGTGGCCATTCAAACACAATTCTAGGTACCAGAGGTCTATTGCAACACATGAGGTGACATCACCAGATCCTTTTGGAAAATACAAGTGGCCAGCATTTCTAATCAGAACAAGTCTGTCTTCCTTCTCCTGGTCCTCTTTTTGGCAGCCAATCCGCATCCCCAAAAAATACAGAGTCTTTGTCATTATCATCATCACCTTCTTCTTCTCCTGCAAAGACTCCTCCTTTTCCTCAGCTCAATAGTGAGACATCTAAAACAGAAGATTTGGCCATGAAAACACTTTTCTCCACCAGCAATTAGGTTGTCTACCAGCTGAAACCCCACCTTGCCATGTTGCTGGCAGTGCAGTAGCTGTAGTACCATTGTAGTACAGCCTTGGACTCTCACATGGCAGAGAATGCTGGCCACTCTGTTTGGTTCTCATTGTGCATCAAGCTGCACTTCACGGTGGTCACCTGGAGCTTCTGTTACGGGCTGGGATAGTACATGCCTTTCACGGCCCACTGGGTCAATATTTCTTGTAGCAGTGGAGAGGCAGGGCCCCAGCACCATGGCAAGGTCATTCTGACCCATTTGCACCTTATTATGTGGCTGACTCCCACAGCAAGCACTTACCTGCCTTCTCCACCTCCTACTCCATGGATACGATCCCCTACTCAATAGCAGCAGGGCACATGGCTTGCGCAAGGTGCTGGCAATGTCCAGGAGACTCACCCTCCTTTCAGCCAGTCTCACGTGGTGAGAAATGATCTCCTGGACTTGCAATATCACCTGTAATGCATCATGTCACTGCCACTAATGCCTGAGGGGCAGTTCCGTGTACTCACTTTCCACATGGTTAAAATTTATACATTTTCTTGAGAAGAGGGGGATAAAATTTGTTTAAGGTGCAGCATAAAGGTACATGATTACTGTATTAATACAGAAGTTTTCTCACAGTTCAGACAGACTGAATGTGATCAATTCACATCTCTTTGTTGCCGGTGCCCTATCTTGCAACTCTTGCTGTCTGTCTGTCTACCTACCTGCCTACCTACCACCACATTCTGTACGGCTACCGCACCCTTCATCATGCTACTAATGCCACTTGCCAACCATCATGTTCCTCATAACACTGTGTTTTCAAACATCATCTGCCCCCAATCAGGGACAATTTTCGGAAGCTTTGGAATATGAAAAAGCATAAGACATGTGCTGACGCAGTGTGTTTTTAAACACACTGTGGGGCAGATTTATCAAACTGGTATAAAGTAGCTTAGTTGTGAAAAATGAAAGGTGGACTCTCATTGGTTGCTATGGGCAACTAAGCCACTTTTAATTTACACCAGTTTGATAAATCTCCCCCTGTGTGTTAACGTCGTAAAATTTGCATTTACCCATAAGTTTGTATGTAAGTGTCCCTAGGACATTATTTACTATTGCTGTCATTGCATGCTATCGTTTGGGGGGGTGGGATGGAGAAGGAAAAAAAATCATAAATAATAGACAAAAAGATATATATTTTTTTTTTTTGAAAAACTTGTTGAGTCCTAAGAGGCTAGAGTGGGTTATATACCAACTTTCAGGGCAATTGGAGCAACTTTGGTTTGGCCCAAACCAATTCGGGTCCGAACCCAGCTTTTTCAAAAATTCAGCAAGCCGGACCTGGAAAAAATCTTGACTGGTTCCCTCATCTCTAATCAGTATTTAGCATTTATGGTTGTTTTGCAGCTATTCATTCTCTGGACCTCACTCTTTTGGTCCACTAGGATGGTTCCCCTTCGAATCCTTATTCAACAGATCTGGGAGATAATATTTCTCTTAAAGGAGAACACCTAGTAGGCATAAGGCATCTTATAGGCCATGTAGATTAGTTCTTTTTCCAAAATAGAAAGAAAGCTGAGCCTCTGGCAACACCTGTAGGAAAGCATCCATCCTGTAATTCAATATTTGACCCTGTAAAAGGGTGTTTATACATAACTCAGGAATATAGTCCAGCCAGTCACTCATCTACATACAGCTGTTTTAGGCTACATGCACACGACCGTTGGCTGCCTCCGCGTCCGCTCCTCCTGCAAATTTTGCGTCCTTAAAAAAAAACGGATGACGGACCGTTTTTTTTAACGGATCCGATTTTTATGGCAGATCCATTGTAAAAATGCCTATCCTTGTCCGCAAACGTGAAAAAAATAGGACATGCACTATTTTTTTGACGGAATGAAAACACGGATAACGGATGCGGAACAAAAACGGTTGACCATCCGCATTTTTTGACGGACCCACTGAAATGAATGGGGAAGCATCCTATCCGTGAAAAAAAACGGAACGGACGCGGAAACAAACAACGGTCGTGTGCATGGGGCCTTAGTATGATTGCCGCTCATCAGTGCATAACAGAAAGGCAATAGCCTAGTTGGGCAAAGTAGATCTCTTTACAAAGGAGAAAAGAAAGCTATGCCTTTGGCATCATTTGTTGGAAGACATCTATCCTATAAGTCAATGCAACTTGGCCTTTTTACTTTTGAGCTTGGTACACATCTGTTTCTCATTGGTGAAGCAACTGTTGCCAAAATGGCTGGTATGTCAGAAGGAACACTCAAGCGCTTGTAAATATGGGCCAGTTGGCCACCCTTAGTCTGATATTAAATATTGCTGGGGCTGATGCAATTGTTTAATGACATATATGCATTCTACAGGGTGGGCCATTTATATGGATACACCTTAATAAAACGGGAATGGTTGTTGATATTAACTTCCTGTTTGTGGCACATTAGTATATGTAAGGGGGGAAAATTTTCAAGATGGGTGGTGACCCTGGCGGCCATTTTGAAGTCGGCCATTTTGAATCCAACTTTTGTTTTTTCAACAGGAAGAGGGTCATGTGACACAAACTTATTGGGAATTTCACAAGAAAAACAATGGTGTGCTTGGTTTTAACGTAACTTTATTCTTTCATGAGTTATTTACAAGTTTCTGACCACTTATAAAATGTGTTCAATGTGCTGCCCATTGTGTTGGATTGTCAATGCAACCCTCTTCTCCCACTCTTCACACACTGATAGCAACACCACAGGAGAAATGCTAGCACAGGCTTCCAGTATCCGTAGTTTCAGGTGTTGCACATCTCGTATCTTCACAGCAATTGCCTTCAGATGACCCCAAAGATAAAAGTCTAAGGGGGTCAGATCGGGAGACCTTGGGAGCCATTCAACTGGCCCACGACGACCAATCCACTTTCCAGGAAACTGTTCATCTAGGAATGGTCTCGTAGGGTGTCTTGCATTGAAATCTGCTGCAATGACCCGGTTACTGCGTTCACCAGACATCAACACAATTTCTATCCGCTCCTTACGTGTTAACCTCAGCGACATGTCAATGGCTGTAAACAAAGAGAAACTTGTAAATAATTCCTGAAAGAATAAAGTTAAGTTAAAAATCAAGCACACCATTGTTTCTTGTGAAATTCCCAATAAGTTTAATGTGTCACATGATCCTCTTCCTATTCCTAAAAAACAAAAGTTGGATTCAAAATGGCAGACTTCAAAATGACCGCCATGGTCACCACCCATCTTGAAAAGTTTCCCCCCTCACATATACTAATGTGCCACAAACAGAAAGTTAATATCACCAACAATTCCCATTTTATTAAGGTGTATCCATATAAATGGCCCACTCTGTATTTTGTTAATGGGTTAACTCAATCTTCTCTCCCCCTTTGTTCACGAAAATATGGCTAGAGGGTGGCAGTCTGGAGGACCTCTAGGTGTATGGCTACACTGCAAGGCCTACATTAGGACTACATTGTTTAGTCACATTATACCATGAGTAGAACCCCAGACCTGGGGATATCTGCAAATGTTTTTTGCGTTTTGTTATTGTTAAGTATTTTAATATTTTGGCCATTTATTCTAGAAAGAGCAGGAATGTTTGGCAATGACTGGCAGGAACAGGGCTAACCACCCTGTTCCTCTCCTCTTGATAAGAGTAGAATGGGCCTACTTCCTGCCAGTAGGGAGTGTTCCTGTCTAGATAGTGGGGGAGTGAGTAAGCACATACAGAGCACCTACTCCTAGGAACCGTATCTAATTCCCCTTTGAGAACAACACTACAGACGGCTATTTAGGAACCAGATACAATTCCCATGTGAGACCAACACTCCAAATGGATATTTAGGATCCAAATCACGTTCGTCTGTGAAACCAACACTCCAGAGAGATTGTCAAACTCAAGAATATTGCTTCCAGAAAGCATCAGGGAAACAAGACGGCCGAGTGATCAGTGAAATGCAGCTTTACAGACACTGCTGCAAGATGAGGGACTATGACAGAGGCACCATCACCTACCTAAATAACCACCATGTCAGACAAATCTCAAGCCTGAATATCACAGTGGACACCTACAGTGCCTTAAAATAGTATTACTACCCCTTGAACATTTCCACATTTTTTCAAGTTACAGCCATAAACCTAAACATATGTTATGGGGACTTTATGTGACCAACACAAAGTAGCAAGTACTGTATGTGTGAAGTGAAAAGAAAATGATACATGGTTTTCCAACTTTTTAATAAATAAAAATCTGAAAAGTGTGGCGTGCATTTGTATTGAGCCCCCCTAAGTAAAATCCAATGTGACCAATTGCTTTCAGAAGTCACCAAATTAGTAAATAGAGTCAATCTTTGTGTAATTTATTCTCAGTATAACTACCACTGTTCTGTGAGAACATTAGTGATCACACAGCATTATGAAAACCAAGGAACACATCAGAAAAATCACTATATGTGCAGGGTCTACTCTTCTGAATATAGATGCCCAATGGCATAGATAGGTTTAAAGAAGGACTTGCCTGACTGAGACCACCTTAGCGCTGGTAGGTGTGCACAGATGTGTTTTGATCGAAATTTTCTCAGATTTTATCATATGAGTATGAGGGCTTGGTCCATATATAATGTTTGCATCTATTGGGTTAGTTCATTATTTTCAGTGATTTTTTTAAAAATAAATGTAGCCATGCACATCTGCATATTCATTCACATTGTGCAGGATGTTTTTTTATCTTTTTCTGTGATTTTTGTTTATACTATATTTTTAATTACATGCAACAACAAAATTATTCTAAAGGTGCTGGTTTTAAAACTGGTGAATTTTTTTCCTTGGGACAACACCTTTAAACGGATGCTTCGTTTGGCAGTTGCCGTACGGCGATTAACAATGAAGACCGCCTAAACAATGCAGTCCTAATTAATAATAATATTTATTTATTCAGCTCTTTATAATTCAGAGGGGTCTGAAGGCTGAGAGTTTTGTTTTAGAGCTTTCAGAAAAGCTTCTTAACCCCTTAACGCAAAATGCCGTGCATGTGCAGCGGGGGATGCTGTGCCAGAACGCATTCCAACCTACATGCACACCAGGCTGATAGGGTGGGTGCGGAAGCTGTGCCCGCCCGATCACTGCAGGGGCCAGGCTACCCTGCTGTATCTGCCGACATCACTGTTTATAGCGATGCCGGCGGATTAACCCCTTCTATGCCGCGGTCAGCCCTGACAGCGACATAGAAGTGGTTTGCGGTGGGTGAAGGAGCACATCGGGTCCCCGCGCTGCTGTGACGGGGACCCCATGTGTGACAAGGCAGCCAATGCCGTGCAGAGGCTACCGAAAGCCTTGCACGGCATGGGGACCTGCCTTCTACGGGTAGCCAGGAGATCCTGCCTCAGTCTGCTTCTCCTAGGGACCTAGGCAACCTATTAGTATATTACTCTGTAATAACAGGCAATGCATTACAATACAGATGTATTGTAATGCATTGCAGAGGGGATCAGATTCCCAAAAGATGAGGTCCCAGGGTGGGACAGAAATAAAGTAAAAAAAAAAAAAAAGTAAAAAAAAAAGTGTTTTTAATAAAAATAAATAAAGTTTCATATTAAAAAACTAGAAAAATATAAGAAAAAAAACCACACACATTTTGTATCGCCATGTCCATAAAGACCGGCTCTATAAATATATCACATGATCCACCCCGTCCGATAGACACCATAACAAATTAAAATTAAAACTGTGTCATAAAAAGTCACCTTATATCACTAAAAGTGCAACACAAAGCGATCAAAAAGGCGTATGCCCCCCAAAATAGTACCAATCTAACCGTCACCTCATCCTGCAAAAAATGAGCCCCTAAATAAGACAATCGCCTAAAAAATAATAAAAAACTATGGCTCTCAGACTATGGAGACACTAAAACATGATTTTTTTTTGTTTAAAAAATGCTTTTATTGTGGTAAATGTATAAAAATAAACAAAAGTATACATATTAGGTATCGTCGCGTCCATAAAAAACCTACTCTATAAAAATACCACATGGCCTAAACCCTCAGATGAACAACGTAAAAAAAAAAAACGGTGTAAAAAAAGTGTAATACCAAGTGATCAAAAAGTCAGATGCACCCTAAAATTGTACCAATCAAACCGTCATCTCATACTGAAAAAAATTAGCCCCTACATAAGAAAGTCATCCAAAAAATATTCTTTCAGAATATGGAGGCACTAAAAAATTATTTTTTTTTCAAAAATGCTTTATTATGTAAAACTGAAACGAACAACCATATTTGGTATTGTAGCATAACAACCTGCTCTATAAAAATAGCACATGATCTAAACTGTCAAATAAATGGTGTCAGATGAATGGTGTAAATAACAAAAAATAAAAACAGTGCCAAAACAGCTATTTTTTTTGTTACCTTGCCTCTTGAAAAGTGCAATATAGAGCAACCAAAAATCATATGTAGTTTTCCAAAATGGGGTCACTTTTTTTGAGTTTCTACTCTAGGGGTGCATCGGGGGTCTTCAAATGTGACCTGGCAAGTTAAAATTATCCTAGTCTGCCCTCCAAAAACCATATGGCGTTCCTTTCCTTCTGCGCCCTGCCATGTGCCCGTACAGCAGTTTACAACCACATATGGGGTATTTCTGTAAACTAAAGAATCAGGGCAATAAATATTGAGTATTGTTTTGCTGTTAACCCTTGCTTTGTTAGCGTAAAAAATGATTAAAAAGGAAAATCTGCCAAAAAAGTGAAATTCTGAAATTTCATCTCCATTTTCCATTAATTCTTGTGGAACACCTAAAGGGTTATCAAAGTTTGTAAAATCAGTGTTGAATACCTTAAGTGGTCTAGATTTTAAAATGGGGTCACTTTTTTGGAGTTTCTACTCTAGGGGTGCATTAGGGGGGCTTCAAATGGGACAGTCCATCAAAATCTGCCTTCCAAAAACCATATGGCATTCCTTTCCTTCTGCGCCCTGCCATGTGCCTGTACAGCAGTTTACGGCCACATATGGGGTGTTTCTGTAAACTACATAATCAGGGAAATAAATATAAATTTTTGTTTAGCGGAAAAAAAATAATCATTTTTGATTGGAAAATGGAAAATCTGCCAAAAAAGTGAAATTCTGAAATTTCATCTCCACTTTCCATTAATTCTTGTGGAACACCTAAAGGGTTAAGAAAGTTTGTAAAATCAGTTTTGAATACCTTGAGGGGTGTAGTTTCTAAAATGGGGTCATTTGTGGGTGATTTTATTATGTAAGCCTCACAAAGCGACTTCAGACCTGAACTGGTCCTTAAAAAGTGGGTTTTGGAAATTTTCTGAAAAATTTCAAGATTCGCTTCTAAACTACTAAGCCTTCTAACATCCACAAAAAGAAAATGGCATTCACAAAATGATCCAAACATGAAGTAGACATATGGGAAATGTAGAGTAATAACTAATATATGAGGTATCACTATCTGTTTTAAAAGCAGAGAAATTTAAATTTGGAAAGTTGCGAATTTTTCAAATTTTTTGGGTAACTTAGGTATTTTTTTATACATAAAAATGAAATATTTTAATTCAAATTTACCACTGTTATGAAGTACAATATGTGACGAGAAAACAGTCTCAGAATGGCTTGGATAAGTAAAAGCGTTTTAAAGTTATCACCACATAAAATGACACATGCCAGATTTGCAAAAATCAATCTGGTCCTTAAGGTGAAAAATGGCCCGGTATTTAAGGGGTTAATATGGAAAAAGTGGATAGCTGCGATGATATCCCGGGTAGTAGGATCTAGTCTTCCTGGCTTGGGGATCCGATGGATTCTGTCTATAGTTATATACAACGCCGACATGCCTGGTATGGCGTCCCTGAGGAGGTTTTTCAGTAGGGAGCCGAGATCATCTGCATCCAACAATTCGGGCATCCCTCTGAGCTGTACATTGTTGAGCCGATTGTATTTTTTTCCGCTAACAAAGCGGTCTTCCATATCATGCAGTTTGGATGCTAGTATCCCTACTTCCTCCTTGAGGGCTTCATTGGCCTCTATTAATGAGTTGTGGAAAGCAGTCAGCTGCACAATCTTGCCTTCTAGTTGGGACGTGCGTTCCCCTAGTTGTGAAATGTCTCTTTGCACTTCCCTGAGTATGTTATGGATATCCTCTTTTAAAGATGTGCACAGTGACTCCAGCATGTTTCTCAGTACATCTTCTGTGAGCATGTGAGGAGCTCCGGACGTCTGTATTGGTCATGCAGCAGTCCCTCCGGGGAGAAAGCAGGTGAGGCCAAGAAAGATGGCGATGGCGTCAGCTTTGGGCTCCCGCTCTGTGACGCAGATTTGTGAAAGAACTCGGTAAGTTTCGCCAGGGCTTGGGGCTTTCTTACTCGCCCCATCAGTGGACCTGCGTTGGGTACAATGTCCTTCATGAAATAAGAGTTGATAGCTCTTTCCAATTTGAGGCGTTTATGAGATGGTCATACAATGAGGCATCAGACCGTAACTGATAGCTCTTTCCAATCTGAGGCGGTTATGAGATGGTCATACAATGAGGCATCAGACCTCCACCGGTATATTTTCCCCTTCAGTGAATAGCTTTTCCTCCAGCTGGGAGATAGTAAAAGTCTGAGCTCAATCTTAGACAGTTACAATCTGAAGTCTTTATTTCATAGTACATGTATTTATAGGACATTGGGGGTGGGAGTACCAACTTGAGTTCAGCAGATGACAGGTTAATTTAGGGAAGTCAGTAAACAATACTGGTATCTGCCATATACAATACATGAAAGGGTATTTTACATATTACAATGGTAGTCTAGATGCTAACAAGTTAAAGTCGTTACAGCTTGTTCTCATGTACCTGAGGTTCCTGCTATACATTGTATTTCCAAGTGATAACTGTGTGTCATGTATTGTAATCTCAATGTCTGCTGGGGTGGGCTCGCATACAGGAATTAACCTCCGGGGGATGTGTTCTTTGAGGAAATGACCTGTCTTGTAACAAGTGGCAGTGATCTATACAAGTGGCAGTGCCTGATATAATATATATTTAATAGCAAGGTTAAAAATCCCTTTCAATCCAACCATTGATCCCAACTTTTTATACAAAAAAGAACGGGATCATTTTCTATTCTGAGAGCTGCACTGTGTGTCCTCCTCCGGCTAGAGACCTTGTGTGTATATGTACATAACATATGAAACAAAAGTACAAATCATAAAGGAGATAAAAAAAACCTTCTTGTGCAATCGGCGCACAGTAGGAAAAAAATCTCTTGCATGGTGGACAAGGGGAAAAAGAGAAAGGAAAGTTTAAATAACTATGAAGGAGATTTGAAAAAACCTTCTGTGTAATTGGCGCACAGTAGGAAAAAAATCCCCTGCATAGTGGAAAAGAAAGAAGAAAGAAAAGTAGGAAAGAACACAAAACATGAAATAAATAAACATAAAATAAGCAGATCAGTGTTGTTCTGAGAGTAGCACCATGTGTCCTTTGTGTCTACTAGGCTTGGCATCAATCACAGAGTGGAGACGTGAATGTCTCTTGCTTCCTGGGGTGATGAGGGGCATATCGAGGGTAGCTTCTCAGAGTGGTGGGCACACATTGCCACTAGCCAAACAGTGGCTGCTAGCATTGTGTCTGCTACAAAGGATGCCATTGCTGCACAGATGTGAGGTCTTCCAGGGGTATGGGTGTACATTGGCATTGTACAGAGCACTGAAGCTTGCTTCTTCCTAATGATTGGATCCAACTGGGACTCGTCTGATTCTGGTCACTCAGGCAGAGGTGAGGCTTCCTTCATTTGGGATGCATCATGAATCCAAGCAAGATAGTTGTCAGTTGACACTTTAGTTCTGGTCCTGGCCTGGACTGTCACAGGGGTTCCATAGGGTGGGTCCAGCGACTTCAACTTATGGAGAGACTTCATCAGGACTCTTCTGATGTTGGTGCACCTGTTGACAAACGAAACAAAAGCGAAGTATCACCATAATCACTGCTTTTATTTTCCAATCAGTCCCAAACCATGTATTTGGGGTGGGGGTGCTATTTTGGGAATTTCTACTCTACTACTCCTCCCTTTGACCATAGACCGCTAGCGTCTCTGGTCAACCCTTGAAGCTCCCAATAAACGATGTCTGCTGATGTTAGACCTTGGTTGCGCAATTTTGTGTGACACAGGAGGCTGCTTTTGCTTGACTGTCTCTGTAGTGAACCCTCTATGCTGCCATTTTACTCCAAAATTATGACACACCAAAAATGGGAATTTAGAGTCTGTGTACACATTTACTCGTCTGCCAACCATAATTTTGCAAGCTCTAGCAAGTGCGAATAACTCTGCAGCTTGTGCTGATGAGACAGTGGCTGGCATGGCCTCAAGAACTCTATCGGGCAATTGTACAACTGCATAACCAGCATGAAACGTTTGATCATCTGGTCGGGTGCAGGAGCCATCTACAAAAACATCCTCTGCATCAGGAAAAGTAACACTTTGTAGGCTGGGGTGGGGGCTGGTGGCTATGTGAATGTGTTCTGCACATTCAAGTTGTTCTGAGATCTTATCTTGTGGGCAGTCAATCATGTGTTGTGTGGACAGATTTTTTCCTATAAGGTGTAGGACAGAGTGTGACGTGTACAGTGTGGTATCATGTCCCAGTGTGATCGAGCTTGTCAATTCTACAGCCATTGCCCATGCTGCCAAAGTCCTGAGACATGGTGGCATGCCCTATACAGTGACTGAGGGTAGTTTGGATATATATGTCACAGTCCTCAACCGTCCTCCATTGTCTTGAGCTAACACATCAGCTATGGTTTTGCAAACCATGCTGCGGATACCAGTTTACAAGGACTTTCTGGAGAGCGGTGGAGTAAACTGCAGGTACATCAATTAGACCTTCTGGCAATCTGCACCAGGTCATTTGATGGCCTTTGAAGACAAACGACATCAGTGGCTGCGTCTTCCTATCCAACGGTACGCTAAATGCACATTTGGGAGATTACCCACACTGAAAAAAAAAAAAACACTTTTAAGTTTAGTGAATATCCAAGCAGTAGGTCTCTATATATAAAAACAAACAAAATACTTACAACAAAAATGTACAGGTAGAAAGAAAAAAATATATAAAAAAAAATCATATAAAAATATTCTGCTGGCCATTAACACATCGCACACAGACAGACAGATAGACAGACATATACTAACACCACCTGCCAACCCAAGTTTTGTTCTGGTGTGTGAACAAAGACCTCTTCCTGTGAGTTTCATTAAAGGAGCAGATGATATTCACACCTAAAACACAAAAGGTTATGTGGGAACAAAAATACTTCCATATCACAAAGGTACAGTATACATGACTGTTTTAACCAACACATGCCTGACTGTTATTTCATTGTTTGCAAACAATTACTAATTATTGAGCTCATGATACCACGTGGTGACTATGAAAACCTTTTTAAACTGATATAAAACCTGTGAACACAACAAAAACATTAGTGTTTAGCCAGTTTGACTAAGCCGCCTTTAGTGGCTCCTGAAAAGAAACACAGAGACAATTAATTACACACAATTATCATAACAGTCACATCTTTATTCCCTAAGCCTTGTCCTGTTATCTGTATGGCTGGAATATAAGTCCCATATTCTTCTTAAACTAAGCAAGCATTCTTCACAAAATTTTCCATATTGTTAATGAAAAATGGTAATGCAAAGCCAAAATGGAAGATTAGCTTTCACCATAGAATGACTTGCAGCAGACTTAGGAACATGATCTTAGTTCTAAACTTAATATTTAATTTCTTTCTGGGATTCTTCTTACCATAAGAATTGCCCATTTTATTTAGCTAAAAATATACAGTGAGATCAGCTGAATTTGAAGGTTTAGCTAAGAATGATTATGTTTGTGTTTAGTGCAAATACTTACTGACAAACCTTATGCTTATCAGTTTATATGTTTTCCATCCTATTTCTTCTAATCCAGGCTCATGACTGCTCCTGAATTTATAGTTGATTTTTTTAACTATTCTGGGGGTATTTGCATCCTATGTCTTCTAATCCAGGCTCATGATTACTCCTGAATTTATGTTTGATCTTACACTATCCTGGATGGCCAAATTTATACCTTCAATTTCAGCATGAACTCGCATACCATCTATACACAGTCTATACACAATTTATACAGTAAATTTCAATCTTATAACGACTAAGAAATGCTTAAGCAATTATACAGCAATATACATGGTTTTAGGAAAAACTATTCACTGCACACAGCACTGTTTTAAGATTTGGGGACTCCAGACCCCTTTTTTTGTTTTAGGAATATCAGATTCCTGGGACTTCAGATCCCTATAACTTCTTTAGGAATATCAGATTCCTGGGAGGCGCACAGAAGCGCTCACCGGGTTCAAATAATCCGCTCTCACAGTATAGGGTAGTAATAATACATAAAAAAATATAGAATCACTTACCCGATACTGTTTATGGCGAATCCCACCTTCTGACACCAAACTGATAGCTCTTTCCAATTTGAGGCGTTTATGAGATGGTCATACAATGAGGCATCAGACCTTAACTGATAGCTCTTTCCAATCTGAGGCGGTTATGAGATGGTCATACAATGAGGCATCAGACCTTCACCGGTATATTTTCCCCTGCAGTGAATAGCTTTTCCTCCAGCTGGGAGATAGTAAAAGTCAGAACTCAATCTTAGACAGTTACAATCTGAAGTCTTTATTTCATAGTACATGTATTTATAGGACATTGGGGGTGGGAGTACCAACTTGAGTTCAGCAGATGACAGGTTAATTTAGGGAAGTCAGTAAACAATACTGGTATCTGCCATATACAATACATGAAAGGGTATTTTACATATTACAATGGTAGTCTAGATGCTAACAAGTTAAAGTCGTTACAGCTTGCTCTCATGTACCTGAGGTTCCTGCTGTCCATTGTATTTCCAAGTGATAACTGTGTGTCATGTATTGTAATCTCAATGTCTGCTGGGGTGGGCTCGCATACAGGAATTAACCTCCGGGGGATGTGTTCTTTGAGGAAATGACCTGTCTTGTAACAAGTAGCAGTGCCTGATATAATATATATTTAATAGCAAGGTTAAAAATCCCTTTCAAGAGTGCAGTGATAGCCGAGGTTAGACATTTTTCGGTGCTATAGACGGAGCTCACAAACTAGGCAGCGGTGCCATCAGCGTGCAGGCCACTCCCCCAAAAAGATATGTTATTAAGGCACATTTGAAAGTAGGGAAGTTGGGAATGAACCTTATTATCCAGGGAAGTGCATTCCAGAGAGCAGATGTAGCTCAAGAAAAGTCTTTAAGATGGAAGTGAAAGTTTCAAATTATGGAGAATGTTAATCTTAGATCATTAGCAGAATGAAGAGCGTGAATAGGGTGGTAGACGGAAGTGAGGGAAGAGAGCTATGGAAGCGCAGCAATGTGAAGGGCTTTGTGGGTAAAGGTGAGAAGTTTGAACTGTATTTTGTGGTAGACAGGCAACCAGTGAAGTGACTGGCACAGGCTAGAGGCATTGGTGTAGCGGGTTGACAGATAGATGAACCTGGCTGCTGCATTTAGAACAGACTCAAAGCTACAACTAGACTTTTAGCCATTTCCACCTTAAGAAAAGGGTGGATTCTCGACATGCTCTTGAGGTCCAGATGACAGGAGCATGCAAGTGATTGAATATGGTGAACAAAGATCTGAGTTAAACATGACCCAAAGACAGCGGGCATGCTGCCTAGGATGTAGATGTAGATGTTGGGTGTCATCAGCATAGAGATGTTACTGAAAACCAAATCTACTGATAGTCTGTCCGATAGGGGCTGTGTAGAGAGAGTAGAGAACCTATTACTGAACCCTGAGGAATCCCAACATCAAGATAAAGAGAAAATGTAGTGCCAATGAATGATACAGAGAGCTGTAAGTTGCCAGAGAGCTAGGAAGAGAACCAGAAGAGAGCAGTGTCCATAAGGCCTATTGAGTGGACCATAGTGAGGAGGGGTTTGTGGTCTACTGTATCAAATGTTTCAGGGACATCTAGGAGAATCAGTAAAGAATAGTTGATATTATTTTTTGCTGTCAGAAGGTAAGGGCAGTTTCTGTAGAGTGGAGGGAGTGAAAGCCAGAATGTAAGGGATCAAGAAGAGAGTTTGCAGAAAGATAGTTTATTAAACGAGAGAAGACAAGATGTTCCAAGAGTTTAGAGATGAAGGGGAAGTTAGAAACGGGTTGGTAGTTAGCAGCACAGGTTGGGTCAAGAGATTTTTTTTTAATAGTTTGGTTATAATAGAATTTTAAAAGAGGACGGAAAGTTACTAGAAGAGAGAGAGGGGAAATATTGTAGGTTGGTGAGTAGTGTCAGCGAGGAAGAGGGACTGGAGGAGGTGTGAGAGAATATGATCACTGCCGCAGGTTGTGAGTTGAGAAAAAGAGAGAACACTGTAGATTTCTTCTAATTAGTTATTAAGCCTGTATTGGTCGCATGGTACTCAGCCGCACTATGAACGTGTTGTAACCACAGCATGGCTGTGCCCCTGGAGTCCCATTTACATGGCGTATTTTGACTTCTGAAATTTTTCACAGACTCCATGCAAAAAAGCTGCTATTAGCCATGTAGAATCTGCCTCCTATTGTTTTTAACAACAGGCTGCACACCATTAATTAGAATGGACATATGTAATCATGGCTGTTGTTATGGTTGGTAGTGTCAATTGAGGCCCACCTTAGTCAGAGGACACCCGAGCTGGAAGTATGGAGTCCAGTGGCAAAGGCCCACAGAAGCAGGAGGCAGGTAGCGTGGTCGATCAGTCCGGGTCGGCAGCAGAGATAGCAGCGAGGCAACAGCAGGAGTAGACGGAGGCGTGGTCGGTGGAAAGCAGAGAGTCAATGCAGGCGGCAATTCAGCGAGGTCAAACGGTCCGGGTTGGCAACGATGGTAAAACAGCAGTAGTGGTGGAGAAGCAGAGAGGAAGCTTGCTACAGGCTTGGAGGCACAATAACCAGCAAAGGGCTGGGTTCAAGGGCTGGGTTTTATAGGGAAGTAGCAGGTGCAAGAGATTGGGATAATCAGCAGGACAAGGCAAGGACAAGATAGGTAGTTAGAAGTTAGCAGTTAGCAGTTAGCTAGAGAATAGTCAAAGAAGAGACGGTAGCCTAGTGGGTAGAGCTACCGCCTGGGACATGACTGGCCACGGGTTTGAGTCCTGACAGCTGTAAACTGTGGTTGTATGAAAGGCAGTGTGGCATTTTGAAAACAATGGGACTGTGTGCCAAATTTTCAATGTTAAAAGACCTAAGGCTTAAGGCCTAAGGTTTTCTAGCAGCTTAATGCCAATCTTACTACTCTGCTGTTCTCTCCCAGGGGCAGGCTATCACTCAGGATAATCATCTAATCATGGCTAATCATCAAAGGCAATTTTTGTTTATGATTTCATTTTACTCATTTTTGGCTAAAAATCATATTTTCCATTGGCCTTTATTAAAATATTGAGCCATTCTGTGACAAAGGGTTAACTTTTTTTTCTAATTGTGTGACTAGTACTTTCAATTTGTGCTGATCATCTGCTGTAATAATCCTTATCTCTAAACTACTATGAGGTCAAAAACACTTATTTAAGCCACATTCTTATCAGTATGATAAGGAATGAGCTTTAATGAGTGTTAATAATGTCAGAGAGCAGAGATAAGGAGCACGTCTGCTCCCCAGATGACGAAAAAGACAGAAAATCCACAGGCAGCTAGTAGAGCATGTCAGCTCTGTACAGGGTTCCATATTGTTAATAAAGACCAATTAAAAAATGATTTTTAGCTCAAAATGAGTACAATGCAATAAACAAAATTGCCCCCAAAGAATTACATAGCCTTTACAGTAGTTGTAGGTTCTAACACCGATTAAATATACACAATTAATGCCCCATGCACACAACCTTATCAGATTCTGCTAAACGAGTATCTGCAAAATACGGATGCAGTCTGTGTTGAATGCACATTTTTTGAGGACTACTTGACTTCAATGGGTCAACCCTTTGTGTACAAGTATATGATCTATCTTTTTGTGAAAAGGACATACTGGCCCATGAGAGAATATTGAAAAACATGGTTCTGCTAATAAAATGCGTAAAAGAGAGAAAATTAGGTGGCTCACTAGTTGATAAACTAGTTTGGTGCTCAAATCAAAGATGTTTCACCCAAACATAAGACAAAAAATGATGCAGAAAGATGATTGGCACTCTATATCTGGATTTATATAGAGAATGGCTCATATAAATATAAAACGCTAGAAATTTATTGAGCAAGATAAAATATAAATAAAAATACCAAATTCATAAAACATATGCACGTATATATCAGTGGTATTTGGTATAACCCTTTAAATCAATTCTATATCTAAACAATGCTTCCCTGAATATTAAGGTCCTTTAATTTATATAAAGCATAAAAAGGTTGGCTATCAAAGTTATGTCTAATAGTCTCAATATAGCCAATATAATGTATATGTGTCCACAAAAACGTGATATAGAAGGATGTTCCACGTTAAAAGAGAGTTGAGAGTATAACTCTAAAGACAAGTCCAGAGTTCATAAATTGCTTAATCCCAGCACTGGTGTCACTTGTTGTAATAAACTAGGAGGATAATATCGGTATATGTATATATACATATAAATATATATATATATATATATTAGAGTGCATGCGTTTTACAGTTCGAGTTTGCGATCCTTCTCATACACATAAGCAGACGTTTTACCTGTATGACTTCTCACTGAGGAATCAACCTCCGATACTGGCCGCGGCGTCCCACGTGCCAGATGCGGTATGGAGGGATCTTACCTCAAATGGCGCCTTCTGCTTAATCGTGTGTACTCGGATGCTTGCAGTGTCTGCTCTGTGGCACGCTATAAACCTTCCAATGGTTAGAGTTGCCGGTTACCTCCTTCCATGCACTCTTATATATACTGTGTATATATATAATAAATATATATATATATATATATATATATATATATATATATACCGATATTATCCTCCTAGTTTATTACAACAAGTGACACCAGTGCTGGGATTAAGCAACTTATGAACTCTGGACTTGTCTTTAGCGTTATACTCTCAACTCTCTTTTAATGTGGAATGCCTTTTAATGTGGAACATCCTTCTATATGACGTTTTTGTTGACACATATACATTATATTGGCTATATTGAGACTATAGGTCTCAGCACAGTGTGTGGCCAACAAAGACCAGGAAGAGGCGAGTACAGAGCCAGCACAGGGAATGCAGCATTCTACGCTCCCCGGTCCTCCTGTACTAATGAGCACTTCCATAATGGAAGCGCTCATTAGTATTCTCCCCATGAGGGTCCATTCAGACGTCCTTAAGTGTCTTGCTTTGCGCAAATTGCAGATCCGCAAAACACGGATACCGTGTACGTTCCGCATTTTGTGGACTGCACATGGCCGGCACTATGATAGAAATGCCTATTCTTGTCCGTGGAATGGATGTGGAGCCAGAATTATGGACGTGTGAATGGACCCTAAGACGCACTGACATTTTCCCACTATACATACATATGGAAAGAACATATAAGAAGCATTATTTTACATATACTGCTGTACACATTCTTGCAGCATTGTGTATCATCACCGTAAATGTGACCTTTATAAGTGTCTGCGTGATATATTGTACGTTTAATAAGGCTTCCTATCACTAAAAACACAAGAATATGAATACAATTTCTCAGCTCCGCTGCAGAATACCGTGTGTTGACAGTGTGTGTAAGACAAACAATAACCTTAATAAAACCAGTGATTGCAGACATCCTAATAAAGATGACTCGTTATGTAATTTGGTAATTTGAGTCAATGATGTATTAACAGTACGCCACCTACTGGAGGCCTTTGTTATAGCAATATGCTTCACCAGAGAACATTTGCAGTGTTTTACTGTTATTCTTTCCTGTGTGTTTGTGGACAGCAGGGAGACTACAGAAGGAGATGATATATGACCAAAAAGTTATTTTGACAGCTGTATATCTAAAAAAGGAATAGCTAGACTATTCTGGCAAATTTTTGTAGAATCTGAACAAAGTGATCTAGCCAACACCATTGAACAGAGTTTATTTTAGGACATGATAAGAGTACATAGTTAAATATCAGACTAATGTCAGTATGAGGCAAAATACACTCTCTGATGATAATATATAGCATAAGTATAATTGTATTTTCTTTAGGCCTCTTTCACACTTGCCTTCTGAGGATCCGGCGGGCACTTCCGTCCCGCCGGATCCTTCAGAACGCAAGTCGCCTGAAAGCATTAGAAGACTGATCAGGATCCTGATCAGTCTTCGAAATTCTTTGAGGTTACCATGGCAGCCAGGACGCTATTAAAGTCCTGGTTGCCATAGTAGTAGTGGGGAGCGGGGGAGCAGTATACTTACAGTCCGTGCGGCTCCCGAGGCGCTCCATAATGACGTCAGAGCGCCCCATGCGCATGGATCACGTGATCCATGCGATCACGTGATCCATACACGTGGGGCGCCCTGACGTCACTCTGGAGCGCCCTGGGAGCCGCACGGGCGGTAAGTATACTGCTTCCCCGCTCCCCACTGCACTTTACCATGGCAACCAGGACTTTAACGTCCTGGCTGCCATGGTAACCATTCAGAAAAAGCTAAATGTCGGATCCAGCGATGCGCCGAAACGACGTTTAGCTGAAGGCCGGATCCGGATTAATGCCTTTCAATGGGCATTAATTCCGGATCCGGCCTTGCGGCAAGCGTTCGGGATTTTTGGCCAGAGCAAAAAGCGCAGCATGCTGCGGTATTTTCTCCGGCCAAACAACGTTCCGGTCCTGAACTGAAGACATCCTGATGCATCCTGAACAGATTTCTCTCCATTCAGAATGCACTGGGATAATCCTGATCAGGATTTTTCCGGCATAGAGCCCCGACGACGGAGCTCTATGCCGGAAAACAAATACGCAAGTGTGAAGGAGCCCTTAGTAATTACATATTTTTTTTAAATTGCAAAATTATTTTGTGCCATAACAATTTTTTGCAATTACTATGAACAAAATATAAAATGATACTTCTGCTATATATATGAATACATAATACATAGGAAACTACTACTGAGGTTTTTAGCCAGAATATATCTTTTAATCATTAACACTGAGCTGTATAGCTCAGTGGGTAAGGTTTTAGCTTTTAATATAGATGGTGATGAGCTTGAAACCGGACAGAAACACTTCAAAAACAGAGGTCAAATAAAACTTTTGTGCTGTGGCATTACAAGAATTTTGATATCTCTGACCATTTAGTCCAACCAGACTGTCTATTACTCTGTAATTCCTCTAACGCCGTTTTATCGAAGCAGTAGGTTTAAAAAGCACACCAAATGCTTGAAATAACTTCATTATTAAATTCAACTTTTCATCATATGTAACACTGCCGCCTCCGCAGCAGACAGTCCATGTACATAACACGTGTTGAATAAAGTATCACAAAATGGCGGTTTAACTGTTCAATCTTGTCATTCAACATAAAATAATGGCTATATTTCTCTCTTCAATATTTTTTCTCTCACTTTAAGTTATTTAAGTACTTTATGATCTCTCTGAGAGGTATATCTGAGGCTTAACCAATAGTTTTACTTGCTCTATATGATCTGGTATGAGCAGTTTGCAGACTAAGTGCTTTTATGCAATTTGGTCGCAATTTAAAATTTGGAGATTGCTATTTGCATACTGTTCATTTGGTGGAACTGCAAGTAAACACATATAACCAGATCAGTATACAGTTCTAATCACTACTATTAACAATAGGAACATCTATAACTGTATTCAATACCTATTTTGGCCTATTTGCTTCCATAAAACTGAACTCTCAATGGAGTGAATGTCTGTTCAGCTCTTCTTTCCTGGTGTAATGAATTCTAGCAGCTCCTACTAGGAAATTTCCCAGACAGGCTGAGTGTGAGGCTGGCTGTAATTGGTCAAAACTCCTGCTCAGTGTGAGACTGGCTGTGATTAGTTAAGACTCCTGGGCAGTGACAACAGCTTAACTCTATACTTTCTAGTTTTAATTCTGCTGTGTCATTGAGCTTACCTTACAGTCATATAATAAATCTTGAAGGCATATTAGCTTTTCTGCTTCCGACTTTTCTACCTCAGACAGGTTCCCTTGCTCTTCAACTTCTATCCTATCTATCTTTGTATCCTCTAACAGTGGCATGGTAATACTAGGCTCAGACATTTTATTTTAAATGCTATAACAATCAATACAAATAATAACATGCCTTTCACTTTAAATGCAATACTGACAAATGCAGAAATAAATGGCTTTCACTTTAAATGCAATAGCCATAGATGCAGGCAATAAATGACTTTCACTTTAAATACTTTAGAGTCCGTGTACTACAGACTGTCCTTTGTTTTACTTTAAAGTCTTTTATTCCTGAGCACAAAAATGTCTCTTTATGCCAAACGCCTGTAGGCATAAGTAATAAAAGGAAAGCACTGACCTTATTCTGAAGAGCAGGAACAAATGTCAGCCTAAAGGGAAATTGTCTTTTCTCGATGTGATGCAATGCTTGCGCTGACTTGCGATGCCCTGTGATGATTTGCGATGATTGCGATGCGCTGGCTTGGATACACTGCTTGGGATGTTCTGTGCTGACTTGCGATGCTTTGTGCTGACTTGCGATGCGCTGGTTTGGATAAGCTGCTGCAGGCTTTCGGCCTAGTGGCGGGAAACTAGCTGGTTGCAGTATGTAGCTTCTTCGTAGGTAGTGGTGTGGGCAGTCTAGCTCTGGACTCTGGCCTCCCACCATGCTCTTTCTCTCTTTAGGGATCGCAGAAGGGTTGGCACTCTTTCTCTCACTATTTTGCCTTTGCCGTTCTGCCACTTTAAAAGTCGGCTGCAGTTTGACTAATACACACATTCACTGGCCTCTATGGTAGCTCCGCTGAGGTGTCTGCTTGCTCACATTTAGGCTGGGAACACACCTAGGCGTTTCTGAATTGCGCGTATGACGTGCGATTTACGCGCGTTTTTGGATGCGCGTTTTTGTAACTAAGAAACGCGCGTCATACGCGCGATTCAGTGATTCTCCCCTATGGCATCATTGTCCATAGGCGCGTTAAAACGCCCCAAAGAAGCTCATGTACTTGTTGGGGCGGGGGGCGTTTTACAGCGCGTTCAAACGTGCTGTAAAACGCCCAAATGTGAACCATGCCCATAGGGAAGCATGGCTTTTCACATGTTGTGCGTTTTACAGCGCGTTTGAACGCGCTGTAAAACGCTTAGGTGTGTACCTATGGTTAGGGAACAGTTGCTGCGCAGCGGTATATGCTGTCGCTCCGCTGCTCTAATGCGGTCTTTACAGTGCAAGTTGAGGAGCGCTATGGCTTCGCCCTCTGAGGGTAATAGTTCCACTGTGGCAGGCAAAGCACTGCGCTGTGGCATTAGAAGAATTTTGATATCTCTGACCGTTTAGTCCAACCAGACTGTCTATTACTCTGTAATTCCTCTAGCGCCCTTCTATGGAAGCAGTGGGTTTAAAGAGCACACCAAATGCTTGAAATAACTTCTTTATTAAATTCAAATTTCTTCATATATAACATGGCGGCCTCCACAGCAGACAATCCTCTTACAACAACACGTGTGGAATAAAGTATCACAAAATGGCGGTTCAACTATTCAATCTTGTCATTCAACAGAAAATGGTGGATATATTTCTCTCTTCAGTATCTGTTCTCTCACTTTAAGTTATTTAAGCACTTTATGATCTCTCTGAGAAGTATATGTGAGGCTTAACCAATAGTTTTACTTGCTCTATATGATCTGGTATGAGCAGTTCGCAGACTGAATGCTTTTATGCAATTTGAAGATTGCTATTTGCTATTTGCATACTGTTCATTTGGTGGAACTGCAAGTAAACACATATTACCAGTATTAACTGTATTAAATACCTATTTCGGCCTCTTTGCTTCCATAAAACTGAACTCTCAGTGGAGTGAATGTCTGTTCAGCTCTTTTCCTCTGGTGTAGTGAATTCTAGCAGCTCCTGCTAGGGAATTTCCCAGACAGGCTGAGTGTGAGGCTGGCTGTAATTGGTCAAGACTCCTGCTGAGTGTGGCTGTAATTGGTTAAGACCTCTGGGCAGTGACAACAGCTTAACTCTATACTTTCTGGTTTTAGTTCTGCTGTGCCATTGAGCTTACCTTACAGTCATATAATGAATCTTGAAGGCATATTATCTTTTCTGCTTCTGTGAACACAATATATAACTGTTAAATGGCATCCAAAAACATCAAGTCACAGTAAATAACTCTGCTTTTGTCTTTAACATGTAACCATAGGAAACATAGGAACTGTATTTAGGGTACGGGCAGGTCTAGCTGTATACATGCAAGTCATATTAGCAATCTAGGACAGGTCTTAGCTGGCCAGCTACAATTCCCTTTATCCTTTATCCTTTATATGGAGTCAGAGCAGGGACTTCCAAAAGTACTGACTCCATATATGGACAGAGCAAGGTCTCCTAAGTAGCTGCAGCTGAGAAACCATTGAAGTTGTCTGACGAGATTACCAACAATTATTATTGCCAATAAAAAAAAAACTGTACCAGTAATCTAAGCAAAATACCAGGCTGGCTGGTGGAATATCGTCCAGGTGGCAACACTACCTGGGCCCCCAAATGCACTGCCCACCAGAGATATCGTCCAACCGTCTTCTCACCTTAGACGGTTTGCACACCTCAAGAAGCCACTCTAACACTGCAGATTTGGGTGCAAACTGGCCACGACCAACTTTGTCACTTTTTTAGGAGTCTAAACAAATCATAAACATAAGGCCTCTTGCACACGAACGTTGTGCATCCATTCCGTGCATTGGCAACCGCAATTTGCGTTCCCCAATGCACGTGCAAAGTCCGTGCGGCGGCCAAGTCGGATCGAGACCCATTTTTTTGCGTTGCGGAGGCACGGACAGAAACACCACGGAAGCACTCCGTAGTGCTTCTGTGGGGTTCCGATTCATGCTTTCGTTCTGCAGCTCCGTGATTGCGGACCTATTCAGGTGAATGGGTCCGCATCCGTGATGTGGAGTGCACACAGGCCGGTGCCCGTGTATTGCGGACCCTCTATATGCGGGCCGCAATACAACAACGGAACCATAACGGCCGTGTGCAAGAGGCCTAAATCCTCCTTCATCTGGACATTGACTACATAGTATGTCTCCCTCTCTATCGGGATCTACCACTCAGCTCCCCAAAACACAACACAGTGCTTACCCTACACAGGGTCAGAGGGTCCTGGCCTCAACAGGCCTTGGCGCAGCCAGCTCCTAGGGTACTTTCACACTAGCGTTATTCTTTTCCGGTATTGAGTTGAGTCCTAGGGGCTCAATACCGGAAAAAAACTGATCAGTTTAATTCTAATGCATTCTGAATGGAGAGCATTCCGTTCAGGATGTATCACGATGCAGCAATTTAGTCCCTCTTACGTTTTTTGGCTGGAGAAAATACAGCAGCATGCTGCGGTATTTTCTCCGTCCAAAATTCCGGAACACTTGCCGGAATGCCGGATCTGGGATTAATTTCAATTGAAATGTATTAGTGCTGGATCCGGCATTAAAATTACTGTATTAACGGATCCGGTCTTCCGGTCTGCTCAGACCTTTAAAAATGTGAAAAAGATAAATACCGGATCCGTTTTTCCGGATGACAACCGGAGAGATGGATTCGGTATTGCAATGTATTTGTGAGACAGATCCGCATCTGGATCCATCTACAAATGGTATCCGTTTGCATAAAGATGGATGCCACCAGCTGTTCCTCTTCCAATGAGTTCAGTTTGATCATCCAAGAGTCCGGTCAACACAATCGAAACCACTGGCTGTCCCTCTTAGTCATGGCCCCAGTTCCGAAAATCACGAACATTTTTCTCTGAACTTGCTCTTTATATAAAAGTAAATATACAGAAAAGAATGTTTCCTAACAATTTTTCATCTAAAATCGATTTTATCTTCGGTTTTGTGAGTTTTATGGTCAGTCTGTAAAAGTGGCATACAACTCAGGCAACATTGTTACCAGCAGCAACATTGTAGTCCAAGATGCATCCAGACATCCTCCCCATGCTGTCCCCGACCCATTTCGGTGGTGTTTCCATCAATTTCTGACCTTTTCCTATGAACCAGGCACCCTCCCCTCTTCAGAGCAGGGGGTGCCTGGTTTAATGCTCGGGTCCTCCCATTGACTTCTATAGGGCTCGGGTGCTCAGTAGAGCACCCAAGCATCACGGTGTGCTCGGACAGAGCACCCGAGCATCGGGGTGCTCGATCATCATTAATAATGATCCCAAAGACACCACAAAATCCACAAAAGACTACCTTAAAATGCACAAGCTGAAGGTTTTACCATGGCCCTCACAGTCCCCTGATCTGAACATCATTGAAAATCTGTGGATAGACCTCAAAAGAGCAGTGCATGCAAAACGGCCCAGTACTGGAAGACTTTTGCAAGGAAGAATGGATCTAAATCCCTCAAACAAGAATTGAAAGAATCTTGGCAGGCTACAAAAAGCGTTTACAAGCTGTGATACTTGCCAAAGGGGGTGCTACTAGGTACTAACCATGCAGGGTGCCCAAAGTTTTGCTTAAGGCCCTTTTGCTTATTTGTTGTTTTGAAAATATAAAATATGGAAAAAATGTTTTTGCTTAAAATAGAAAGGGAATGTGTCTTATTTAACTCTATGCCTTTTAGAGATCATTTCGTCTTCAACTTGCTTCACAGTAACAGTAGTTACCAGGGGTGCCCAAACTTTTGCATGACACTGTATATTGTGTATAGATAGATAGATATAGTTCAATGAGCATAAACTGGAGATACATAATGTCCTCACTGTTAGCATAGGTTATACAATGGGCCTCATTTATCAAACATGTATGAAAAAATACATTTTCGTTGCCCATAATAACCAACCACAGCTCAGCTTTCATTTCTTAAACTGCACTGGTAAAATGAAAGCTGTGCTGTGATTGGTCACTACTCACTATGAGTGACATCACTAAGTATGTCTGCTTTAGCCTGCCGCTGCTGATTGGCTGAAGTGGTAACACCAGTGGCTGGCCTGGTAATGTTACAATGGCCCCCGAGCCTATAAAAAAACGTGTGTGACAGCAGTGGTCAACCATTTCTCACTTGGTTTTGAAAAAGCGACTTCATAATGAGAATCACAGCGATTGTCTTCATTATTTTCCCTCTCATTGTCAAAGGATATGAGAGGCCACTGCAGCCTGGACTAGGCAAGGGATGATCACATTAGCTCCTTACTGCCCTAGACAACCAGGGATGCTTAATTAAAATCCACAATGAATCAGTGAGAAAATCTGCATGAGTGCCATATATTTAAAAAAAAAAATCGGTACCACCTGGTTGGGATTCAATTGTGTCATACTCCTGTTGAAGCGAATAGTCCTGAAACCGCTGTTGCCTGCATCTTTTGTATCTTCATGTACCCAATTTTAAGGGATCAATAAATACGTTTTTACCGTTGTGAGTGCCACAGTTTTTTCCTTTATCCCTGGAGACATGAGTTCCATGAGTTGTTTCCAGTGGGAGTCCAGTAAGTTTATGTGCACTGCAATGAAATCCCCAGCATGATTGTGAAATGTGGCACTTTCTCTCTGGCTTTACATCCCACATGAATATACCCTTAGACACCAGGTTCTGAATCAAACAGTTTCTTCTGATTTAGATACCTTGCGACTGATGTGTTGCAATAACTTGTGTTTATATCATGATCTCATTCACTTTCACTAGTGGTGATTTTGCAGAGCTATGCTGTGATCTTTGGGAGTATGACGTGTGTCGCACCCAATGTCGCCATGTAGCCATAATCTGAATGTTCTGGTCTTTTATCACAAACGTTTTCTTTTTCAGGATCCAAATATTCCAGAGTCCGGCCCCTGATGAAGAGACTGCCTGGCCAAAAGGGTTAGTGTCTGCTCAAATGAGCCCATGATCTAATGCACAAATGACATCTAATCCATGTTCAGATATATAACACACCAACACCTTTTTTAAGCAATTCCAATGTGCATCTGGCATATATTTACACAGCGCCACTCGCTGGACCATCATAGAATACTGCTAATGCTATTACATGGATGTTCTGCCTGGTTCCGTAAAACAGCTGACTGCTTCTGGAATTTAGGTAATGGAATTTTTGCATTGAATTTTTATTTTATTTTAAACTTGTAGTAAGGTTTAATATTTACTCTGTAATTTTTCATCTCATTTAATTTTTTTCTACAGTGATCCCAGGAAGGCCAACATTGGCCAAAGTAGTGGTGGCTGGAAAAGTTCATTGTCATCGTCCTGGGGCTCGGACTGTGGCTATTTATCTATGCTGTTTACACCCACTCCTAAGTTTTAGGCTCAGGTTAGAGACATCATATTTAAACATTATGGTGTGCCAAAAAATCACTGGTATCTCTAGCCCCACGATGAATGCAATATTCTGTGGACCCATAGTAAAGCTTAGCGATGGGGTGATAAGCAAGCAGAGGTGGGGGATGTCACTTTATATGGAAGCCCAGGACTCCAATGCCCCCCATTTATAAAACATTACTTCTTGTTGTCCTAGAATTTTTTTCGAATTTAAAAATATATATTTTTTTCACTTCTAGTTGTAAATTCCATCCTAAATATCTGCAAGTCAAGGATGAGATCCTACGGGGCAAACGAGTGATGAGGCCCAAATCACCTGATGGATTTCTTTCAATGCAAAAAAACAGGTAAGCCTAATTCTGTAAGCAGGAGAGTGTCACCCTGCAATTTTATTACCTGCCCTCTCACCTTTTGTTTACAATATCCATTTTGAATTCCTAATTCTATTCTTTTTATTTTCATAGTTCCTCAGAAACATCATGCTGTAAAAAAGCATAGGGACATTCAAGAAGGTGATGACGAAGAAGACCAAAGTTGTGCCTTGTCAGATTGGTTTATAGCAGCATCTAACTTCATAGTGTAGAATGAGCAGGCAAGAGATGAGAGTGATGATGATATTGCCGCTGACAAGGGTGTGAGTAAGTGAAGAAATATGTGGCTAAGGGCTCATGCACACGACCGTTGTTGTTTTCCGGTCCGTTTTTTGCGGATCGGAAACAGTAACTTATTAATCACCAAACACATGAGCAATATAGGCTGGGCATAGTATTTAGTATTAGTATATAGTATTTCTACATAGTGGCGAGAAGATCTAGAAATCTTAAGGATTTTTTGGTGAAGAGTTGTTATACGAGACAGGCCCCTTCTATTTTCCCTGGGGTTAGTAAACCTAAGTTGGGTTTTTCACCATGTGGTAAATGTATAGCCTGCCCTAATATGGAAAAAGCCACAGATTTTCATGATGCTACTGGTAAAAAGCTGTTTTTGATTACACGTTACCTGACGTGTTCTAGCACTGCAGTTATTTACTATGCTAAATGTCCTGTCCAATGATTTATCTGGGCCTCACTACAAAGGAGTTGAAGGTTAGAGTGTGGGAGCACGTTCATGATATCTTATCCGCTGGCGAAGAAAAGGATCTAACCACTCGGAAACCTATTGCTAGACATTTTAAGCTTCAACATGCTTGTAATCCCAAGTTTTTGAAAGTTCATGGGATAGATTGTATATGGAAAGACATTCGAGGTGGAGATATTTCAAGGAGACATGCACAATTAGAGTGCAAATGGATTTGGAAGTTAAATTTCCTACATCCAAATGGACTAAATGAGTCCACTGGTTTTTCATCTTTCCTTTAGTCATTCTCCTGGTCACCATATATCAACTGCTCTTTACACTGCATTTTGATTTTATCCCCAAAAAATTACTTTTATTATTATTTTATTTTATTCTTTTACTTTGTACTCTTATCATTTTCAACCTTTTTGACCCTTTAGGATTGATTGTATTACCCACCTGCTCCATGAATCACCGTATTTTTTGCCCCATAAGATGTCTTATGGGGCGATTACTAATCAAGGACTTCCATTATGGAAGTGCTGATTAGTGCATCGGGAAACGCTGAAAGGGCTATGAAAGGCCCTTGGTCCTCGGCTCTCCGCTGTGAAGGCTGCGTACAGTGTGAGGGGGCGCTGTGACCTCACACTGTGTGCGCCCACACAGCAGACTGTAGAAGAGGATTACCAAGCGCGGGCGGTGAGGAGTGGCAGCATCCGAAGCAGGAAAGGTAAGTGTTTATTTTATTTTATTTGATGATGGAGGCACTGGGGGCTTAAGAGAGCTTGCTGTGGGGCTGAAGAGAGCCTGCTGGGGGGCTGATGGAGCCTGCTGGGGGGCTGATGGAGCCTGCTGGGGGGGCTGATGGAGGCTGCTGGGGGCTAAAGAGAGGCTGCTGGGGGTTAAAGAAAGGCTGCTGGGGGCTGATGAGAGGCATTGGGGTCTGATTGGGGGTCTGATCTGAGGCCTTTTGGGGTTTTATTAACATTGGGGGTCTTATTGGTGGACTAAGCTGTGGTGTAATGAAAAATATTTTTTTCTTATTGTCCCCCTCTAAAACCTAGGTGTATCTTATGGGCCGGAGCGTCTTATAGGGCAAAAAAATACGGTATATAATAAAAGTATTGTTTTTTCTGCACTTAGCATGTTGCACTTTGCACATTGCACTTTGAATTTTTTTCATATTGCACTTCCTTATGCAACTTCAAAAGGGGCATAGATGCCCGTGATGAGAACATAGTCCTACCACTTTACAAATCACTAGACAGACCACACATGGATGTACTATGTACAGTTCTGGGCTCCTGTGAACAAGGCAGACATAGCAGAGCTGGAGAGGGTTCAGAGGAGGGCAACTAAAGTAATAACTGGAATGAGGGATCTACAGTACCCTGAAAGGTTATCAAAATTAGGGTTATTCACTTTAGAAAAAAGACGACTGAGGGGAGATCTAATAACTATGTATAAATATATCAGGGGTCAGTACAGAGATCTGTCCCATCATCTATTTATCCCCAGGACTGTGACTGTGACGAGGGGACATCCTCTGCGTCTGCCTGAGGAAAGAAGGTTTGTACACAAACATAGAAAAGGATTCTTCACTGTAAGAGCAGTGAGACTATGGAACTCTCTGACTGAGGAGGTGGTGATGGTGAGTACAATAAAGGAATTCAAGAGGGGACTGGATGTATTTCTGGAGTGTAATAATATTACAGGCTACAGCTACTAGAGAGAGGTCGTTGATCCAGGGAGTTATTCTGATTGCCTGATTGGAGTCGGGAAGGAATCTTTTTCCCCTTAAGTGGGGAAAATTGGCTTCTGCCTCACAGGGTTTTTTTTCCTTCCTCTGGATCAACTTGTAGGAAACAGGCCGAACTGGATGGACAAATGTATTTTTTCGGTCTTATATACTATGTTACTAACTTGTGGCATTTTTGTGTCACATTTTTTGTGTCACTTTTCACGTCACTTAGTTTTTATCCACATATATATTTTATTATATCTTGATTGATTCATTTGATTGTACACATGCCAATATTTTTTTGGTATTTTGTTCTTCATTATTTATAAATCATTAATTTTCATTTATTTTGCACAGTTTCATCACATGCATTTTTGACAATTTTTGTTTTTATTTTATTAGTTTTCCAATTTTTATGTTGATATTATTTATTATTTTTTAATTATTATTGTTATTTAATTATCTTATATATATAAAAATGAATTTCTGTCTGTCTAGACGTCCGGACGTTCTTTATGCGCGACCAAACAACTGGACCGATCTTCACCAAATTTGGCACACGGGTACATCAGGGGTCCGGGAAGGTTTTAGACCGGGTCTCAGCTCTCTAGGACTTACCGTTCCTGAGATATTCCCAAAAAATGACCTGCTTATAAACAATACAAGGCAGCAAAGCCTTTAACTTGAATTCAAACTGTCACTTACTGCTCCCTGACAGTTTATCTTCACACACACAGTTTTACTCCAGGTAACCATAACAACTCAGCCAAGTCTCATCACTGCTCTAGATGACGTTTAAAGGAAATCTGTCACCAGGATAATCACTATTGAAGTAAAACCAGGGCCTAATAGCACTAAGTTCCTTATTTCCTGAGGTTTCCATAACAACTCAGCCATTTCTCTTCACTGCTGCAGGTTAGCTTTAAAGGGGCAGAGCGCTGTGGATGATACTGTTAAGGGGGCAGAGTGCTAGGGAGGTCACAGTTCAGGGGGAAAGTAGGGTGGCCATTCAAGTCACCCTTAAAACCCTGCCCCCAGGTCCAGATAAGCCACACCTCTGATTTGGTTAGGCCACACCCCCTCCAGAGGTGGGACAGTGATTTTCTCCCTGCAGCTCACATTCAGACAGAACAGTGCTGCTGTCTTACAGTGAACTGTTTAAAAGGACACGCCCCTGATCCTGTTTGGCCACCCCCCTCCCACTAAGCAAACAGGGAAAAATGAAGTTAAAAATTAACTTCTGTCAGCTGCAGAGATGAGAGGGATGGTGACTTTATCTCTGCAGCCCACACTCAGAGAAGATAGTGCTGCTGTCTCAGGGTGAGCTGTTGAAAGGCCACGTCTCTGATTCGGTTAGGCCATGCCCCCTCCCCTCCTGAGGTGTATCCTTTGCATAAATTTAGGAGATTAAGTTTCTCAATAATGCCACAATAAATCTGTTTTATAAGGGAAGCTCGGCTGACATATGTTGGGTTGGAGGTAGCATCCTTCCACACCCCCAGTACCAGAGGTTCACGCAATAAGAGAATGGGAGGTCGATACCCGGGGCCATAGAACTGTGGTCAGGGCACAATGTCCGTTCAACTACCAGTGTTGAAGATTATGCTGGAAAATGAAGTTAAAAATCAACTTCTGTCAGCTGCAGAGATGAGAGGGACGGTGACTTTATCTCTGCAGCCCACACTCAGAGAAGATAATGCTGCTGTCTTAGGGTGAGCTGTTGAAAGGCCACGTCTCTGATTCGGTTAGGCCATGCCCCCTCCCCTCCTGGGGTGGGAAGGAGGGTGTTTTTCTCCATGCAGCTCACATTCAGACAGAACATTGCTGCTGTCTTAGAGAGAGCTGTTTAAAAGGACACGCCCCAAATCCTGTTAGGCCACGCCCCCTCCCACTAAGCGAACAGGGTGTCACAACTGTGACTGATCCAGATAGGTCTGTGAAGAGAAGGTCGCAGCGACTTGCTACTCGCGATAGCTTGTGAGTTTGCTCCGTGGTTCAGGGTATGTCATCCGGGTTTTGCCTTGTGAACCTTTTTGTCCTGACTGGGAGTTTGTAGGCATTCTTCTCAGGTGAGTGCTGTCTGCCACTCCCAGCTACTATAATAGTTTCAGTTTCACTTGCAGTCATTGCCAGATATAGTCCTTACTTCCAGTGCTATTCTGACCTTTGAAGGAGATCGTTTGACGGTATTGCTGTGGAGCTCTTGTCTGGTGTGGACTGTCGTTGTTGGGATCATCTTCTCTGCTCGTGACTGGATAAGTCTATCTCTGCTGGAGATTGTTTGTTTGTTTGTTTGTTACTGTCTTCCCCTGTTGTTCTCCTAGACATGAGTGATGGTGACTAGTGCTCCCATCTGCCTTTCCCCAGTTTAGTCTTCTTAGAGTGACTCAGGGTTTAGGCATCCTGCTCGCCGCACGGGTTCACACCCCGTCTAGGGTATCAGGGCAGACAGGTGCCAGCGTAGGGTTTGTCAGGGGTGGCCGTTCTATTTCCCATCCGTAGATAAGGGTCCCCCTTCCCCTCCGTCTGGTGCGACACGACTGCTGCTGGGATAGCGGTCGTGACACAGGGATTGAAAAAATAAAGTTAAAAATCAACTTTTAGGTCCGCTAAGCCAGTGTTTCCCAACCAGTGTGCCTCCAGCTGTTGCAAAACTACAACTCCCAGCATGCCTGGACAGCCTTTGGCTGTGTGGGCATGCTGGGAGTTGTAGTTTTGAAACAGCTGGAGGCACACTGGTTGGGAAACACTGCGCTAAGCCACATCCCTGATACGTTTAGGACACACCCCTCCCCCTCTGCAGCCAATGAGTATTGACAAAATGAAGTTAAAAATCAACTTCTGTCAGCTGCAGAGGTGGGAGGGACGGTGACTTTCTCTTTGCAGCTCACACCGTACTGCTGTCTTAGATTAAAAGGACACGTCCCAATCCAGTTTGGCCACGCTCTCTCCCACTCAGCCAACAGGGATTGAAAAAATAAAGTTAAAAATCAACTACTAGGTACACAGCTCAGCAGACAGGATATGATTAGATACACAGCTCAGCAGACAGCATCACACAGGATAGAATATTAGATACATGCTCAGCAGACAGTATCACACAGGATAGAATATTAGATACATGCTCAGCAGACAGCATCACACAGGATAGAATATTAGATACACAGCTCAGCAGACAGCATCACACAGGATAGAATATTAGATACATGCTCAGCAGACAGTATCACACAGGATAGAATATTAGATACATGCTCAGCAGACAGTATCACACAGGATAGAATATTAGATACACGCTCAGCAGACAGTATCACACAGGATAGGATTAGACACACATCTCAGCAGACAGTATCACACAGGATAGAATATTAGATACACAGCTCAGCAGACAGCATAACACAGGATAGAATATTAGATACATGCTCAGCAGACAGTATAACACAGGATAGAATATTAGATACATGCTCAGCAGACAGCATAACACAGGATAGAATATTAGATACACAGCTCAGCAGACAGCATAACACAGGATAGAATATTAGATACATGCTCAGCAGACAGTATCACACAGGATAGAATATTAGATACATGCTCAGCAGACAGCATCACACAGGATAGAATATTAGATACATGCTCAGCAGACAGCATAACACAGGATAGAATATTAGATACATGTTCAGCAGACAGTATCACACAGGATAGAATATTAGATACATGCTCAGCAGACAGTATCACACAGGATAGAATATTAGATACATGCTCAGCAGACAGTATCACACATGATAGGATTAGATACACAGTTTAGCAGACAGTATCATACAACATAAGATTAGATACACAGCTCATCAGATAGTATCACATCACACAGGCTAGGATTAGATACACAGCTCCGCAGACAGTATCACACAGGATAGGATTAGATACACAGCTCAGCAGACAGTATCACACAAGATAGGATTAGATACACAGCTCAGCAGACAGAATCACACAACATAAGATTAGATACACAGCTCAGCAGATGGTATCACCCAGGACAGGATTAGATACACAGTTCAGCAGACAGTGGGGTGGGTACTATAGAGGTCACTGTTATGGGGGATACTGTTGATATCTTTTTATGACACACGGAAACATGAAATGAAATAGATGAAATATACCCGTGCGAAGCCGGGTCCTTCTGCTAGTATATATATAAATGAGTTTCTGTCTGTCTGTCTGTTCTTTATAAGCGACCAAACGACTGGACCAATCTTCACCAAATTTGCCACACAGGTACATCAGGTGTCCGGGAAGGTTTTAGACTGGGTCCCAGCTCTCTAGGACATACTGTTCCTGAGATATTCTCAAAAAATGACCTGCATTAGCCAATAGAAGCCTGCAAGTCTTTATCTTCATATCCCAACTGCCATACACACGGTCACATCAGCCAATAGAAGCTCACAGGCCCTTAGTCTTCACATACACACAGTTTTACCCCAGGTTTCCCTAACAACCCAGCCATTTTTCTTCACTGCAATAGGTCATCTTTACGCTAGGGCTACACGACGACATGTGTCGCGCGATAATAAGTCTCACGATACATAGGGCACAACTACACTGCGACATTGATGTCTCACCAATGTCATGCAACAATTTTTATAATGATAGTCTATGGTGTTGCACTGCGATATGCGATATGCGATATGCTGCGACTGCGACGCGACATTCACAGAAAAATCCGTCTTGAAAAACCCAATGACACATGTCGTCGTGTAGCCCTAGCTTTAAAGGGGTAGGGTGCTGTGAAGGTCACTGTTAAGGGGGCAGGGGACATTATTAAAAGGGCAGCTGCTGTGGAGATCACTGTTAAGGGGGCAGGGGCCACTATTAAAGGGGCAGCTGCTGTGGAGCTCACTGTTAAAGGGGCGGGGTGCTGTAGAGGTCACTGTTATGGGGGATACTGTCAATATCTTTTAACGACACACACAAACATTAAATGAAATAGATGAAATATACCTGTACAAAGCCGGGTCCTTCTGCTAGTATACATATAATTGTCACCTTTTCACATTACATAAATTTTTACCTATTTATTTTGAAGATTGCACTATCACTAATTAATTATATCAATTTCTATGTCTCTCTATATTTATAATTTATTATGTTGTTTTTAATATGACATGTATAATCGAACATGTAGTTTGTATAATTATGGTAGTAGATATTTGATGTATGATATTATTTCATTTGCGCATGTAAGGACATTACAAGTCCTGCGCAGGCGCACTATATCCTTGATGCCGCCGGTAGTTTCCATGCGATGTTATCATCGCGGAACTGCCTGCATCATCACGTGGCTTGGTACCTGATCACGTGACTGATCAGTCACTAGGTATCTGCTTCACGTACGTGCAGCCCTTGACATGCAATACTCTTGGCGCTAGGTGCGTTTCCTTTTTCTGATTATTGGGTGCCCTGTTTGATTGGTTATTACATGATGCATTTAAAGTCTGCCCTGCAGTGATGAGGCCACCCCCAGATGAAGGATCGCCGAAGTGTTGGTGAATCAGGGTTGGTGAACGATATGGGTAAGGCCCCATGCACATGACCGTTGTTTGTTTCCGCGTCCGTTCCGGTTTTTTTCACGGATAGGATGCTTCCCTATTTATTTTAATGGGTCCGTCAAAAAATGCGGATGGTCAACCGTTTTTGATCCGCATCTGTGATCCGTGTTTTCATTCCGTCAAAAAAATAGTGCATGTCCTATTTTTTTCACGTTTGCGGACAAGGATAGGCATTTTTACAATGGATCTGCCATAAAAATCGGATCCGTCAAAAATAACGGTCCATCATCCGTTTTTTTTGACGGACGCAAAATTTGCAGGAGGAGCGGACGCGGAGGCAGGCAACGGTCGTGTGCATGTAGCCTAACTGATTCTGTCCTATACACTGCCATAGCTATGCACTTTATTGGTTTGTTTAGAGTATTATAAATTGCTACCATTGTGTTCTCTCCCAGTGATGCTGCCATTTTTACTGCACTTGTTTTTAATATTTTATATTTAATGAATTTTGCTAATAAACTATTATTTCATGCGGTCTTGCAGTTTTTTTCATAGGCATCTGTTATTGCTGTTTTCCATAGGCATATGCTCATTTGAGCATTACATGGTTGGGATTTTTTTCTCATGATAGGATTTTGATCCCCTGCTTATTTATATATGTTGTGTTTTATATGTGGCTGGCCCTTTTCTTTTTGGTTCTACATGCCAAAGAAGACCAAAAACATCATGGTCAAGAACATCAAAAAGCTGATGAGACGAAAGTAACCTCTAACATCTATTGCATCTGAATACTTCTACCACACCCCAGGACATCAGGGGTAAACACACCATCTCTTAAAGCTCTCCTTCAGAAAGCCACTCCTCCACCAAAAAAGACTAACAACATCATAGGCAAAGAGATTAATAACATCATGGCCAAGTAGACCACTAACATCAAGGGCAAGAAGGCTAGAATCATCATGGCCAAGAAGACCAATAAGATCAAGATTAAGAAAATCAAAAACATCTTCATCTTGCCCAATAACACTATATTATCTGTAGAACAATAAAAAAGAATAAAACTTAATAAAAAATGTTACCTGGTCTATTTGTTCTGTCCTTGATAGACATTATCATATGTTATCACATCCCATAACTAAATAGACAGTAGTAGTCATAGTGGGTTAACCCTTATGGTAATTGCCAAGTCAACGTGCCTGGCACTGTAATCCCATGCTAGCACCGTATATTGCACCATCGGCGCATATGTAGTAGTCTTCTGAGTGGCAGGGCTAGGACAATGAGATCTACTGCATATCCACCGAGGGTGGGCTGCACGATGCAGGAACAGGTTTTAAGGGCCAGGTGACATGACGCCTCTGATGTCTGGCCCTGTCAGTCAAGTAGAGGAGGCAGAGTCTAGCACTTCAGAAGAATGGAGCTAAGGGGCCTGTCCTCGGTGCACTTTAGGTATCCTTTGCATAAATTTAGGAGATTAAGTTTCTCAATAATGCCACAATAAATCTGTGTTATAAGGGAAGCTCGGCTGACATCTGTTGGGTTGGAGGTAGCATCCTTCCACACCCCCAATACCTGAGGTCCACGCCATAAGAGAATGGGAGGTCGATACCCAAGGCCATAGAACTGTGGTCAGGGCACAATGTCCGTTCAACTACCAGTGTTGAAGATTATGCTGGAAAATTAAGCCACAGGCTCACAGGGTTAGCCACCGTGGGGACTAAAATCACCCTCACTGCCGCAGCCACCACTCCTACCAGGGGCGTAGCTATAGGGGAAGCAGCGGAAGCCAATACTTCGGGGCCCAAGGTCAGAAGGAGCCCGGGAGCAGTAGCAAGGCCGCAGCGTCAGACTGGAGCAAAGGAGTCAGGGGCGTAACTAACATAGCGGCAGACCATGCGACTGCTATTTGACCCAGGGCAAGAGGGGGCCCTGTCTTAGTTGGGATTATCTCTACCCTCTAAAGGAACAAGTTTTAGCAAATGAGGTAGTGGAAAAATGGCCCAAGGGTCATTGAAAAGGGTTTAGGCAGAAACCCTTCTGTCCTGTGTGGGGGCCTGGTTTGATCCTTGCTATGGGGCCCTTACAGCCCTTTTAAGCAGGCCTCCATAGACTCTGTGACAACTTCTCTGCCCCCTGCCCCACATATCCCGTCCTTCTCTTATCTCACTCATCCTCACCGAGCCCCTGCTGTCTCCTTTCCTCCCTCAAGAATCCAAAGCTTCTGTCACCTTTGTTTCTCCCCTGTTGCACACCTCCTATCTCCTATTGCTGCCCTGCACAGACCTCCTGCCCCCTACCTCTTGTATGAATTCCCCTCAGAGCCCCTTTCACCTACTTGCTGTGTCCCACCCTCCGGTAAATACAGGGCGCTGTTCCCCTGTCTCACTTGTCTGCCTCTCATTTTGGCGGTGTCTAAATCACCTGCACCATAAGGACCTTCTAATGTCGCAGGGTCACGTGCTCCCTAACCTGTACTATTCCCTGCATTGTGCCCCTTTACCATACCCTATACACAGGGGCGTAGCTAACGGCTCATGGGCCCTGGTGCAAGAGTTCAGCTTGGGCCCCCCTTCCCTCAGTGCTTTGTGTGTCTTCTTATGTGGCACAAGGGTCTTTGGGCCCCCTCAGGCTCCTGGGCCCGGTAGCGACTGCTACCTCTGCACCCCCTATAGCTACGCCCCTGCCTATACAGTGCTCCTAGTCATACCCTGTATTGTGCCTCCTTATACCCTTTATCCAGTCACTGTATGGTGGTCTTATCCAGCCATGGTATGGTGGTGGTATCCGGTCACTGTATGGTGGTGTTATCCGGTTACTGTATGGTGGTCTTATCCAGTCATGGTATGGGGCTATAACATTCCATTGCTTGTTATACAGTCGTGGTATGAGCAATTATCCAGTATGGCGGCGTTATTTAGTTTCTGTATGTTATTTATTTTATGTACTTATATAGCGCTGACATATTCTGCAGCGCTTTACAGACATTATCATCACTCTGTCCCCAGTGGGGCTCACAATCTAAATTCTCTATCAGTATGTCTTTGGAGTATGGGAGGAAACTGGAGTACCCGGAGGAAACCCACACAAACATGGGGAGAACATACAAACGCCATGCAGATGTTGTCCCCAGATTCGAACCTAGGACACCAGTGCTAACCACTGAGCCACCGTATGTTGGTAATATATAGTCACTAAGGGGCACATTTATTAAGACCAGCGTTTTAGATGCCGGTCTTAATAAAACCCTAAGCTGGCGGTGGTTCCACCGAAGTTATGACGAGGCGCAGGCCTCTCCATAACTTTGGCGCATCCAGCCCCAGCTTCCGAGCAATCAGACCTTTTTATACACCTGAAACAGGCGTAGAAAATGGTGAATGTTCCGGCCTGTCCCCTTCCCCGCCCACGCCACTCCCACAATTTTAGATCTGGCGCGAGCAGGGCAAAGTCGCAGAAAGTGGCGCAACTAACCACTGCTATCTGCGCCTAAAATACACCTAATATAGGCGTATTTGAGCATGATAAGGCTTCGCTCACATCACCGCTCAGCCTTTCCGTTCTCCTGGTCCGTTTAGGAGCAGGAGAACGGAAAGGACGGAAAAGCCACATAACTGACAAACGTAGCCCTTAGGACCCCATAGACTATAATAGGGTCCGTTAGGTGTCCGCTCAGAAGATGATTTTTAAACGGAGACAAAAGTTGTGCTTGCAGGACTCTTGTCTCCGCTTAAAAATCATTTTCGGACACATAACGGACCCCATTATAGTCTATGTTCGGCTCAGTTATGTGGCTTCTCCGTCCTTTCCGTTCTCCTTCTCCTAAACGGAGCAGGAGAACGGAAAGGCTGAGTGGTGATGTTAACGAAGCCTAAATGACCCCTAAATGTATTATTATTTGGGGGTAGGGCTAATATCTTTATAGTATATAGATTCTAGTTAATTATAATGTACCCTGTATTTCCCAATAGATAAATGATCCTTGGGAAACACAGTCCTCACCGCTGACCACCAGGACCAGGTTGTGCGCTCTGTCAGTACATGGCAACCTCCCCTCTCTGCCCCGCTGCTCCACTGTGTACCAGTGCTTATTCTGGCACTAAGGCTGGGTTCACATAACATTTTTGCCATCTGTTTAATGTATACAAAAAACGTATACATTAACAGATGCCTCAGACTGATACCATACAGTTCCATTGTAAAAAAAACATTTACGTTAACGTATGCATTTTTTTACCGGACTCTGCAGGATACAAAAGCGTGGTCTGCTGCACTTTTGTATAACTTTTTTTTATCAACGTACACATCAAATGAATGGGAAAAACGTGATGTGCAGCAACTCTTACATATGGACACATGTGATACCAGGATGGTCATAGGAGGGCTGTACAGAAAATTGCTGTGGGGCCCAGTCAGTTCTAGCTACGCCACTGACTACTACCCTCTCTCCTCACCTGGTGCCTTTCTTATGAGCCGGGGCGCTGCACATCAACTTTATCATGACACGAGTTCCTTTTTGATAAATTTGTCATTGCTGAACAGCTTGTCATCTCTGCTCCATGCTCTTGCTGCACAGGTTTAAAAACGCACCCCTGGATATCTGGCTTTGTCGCTATGCAATATTTAATAGACCCTCACTTCCAAGCAATACCACCCAAACCAAAGATGATGAAAGAAATGCACAATACACTTAAATTGGGTGTTAAATAGAGAGAATTTATTTAACATCAAATGACTGTATTTTTATTCAGTGCCACCAATTTATTCTCAGGCCAATCGCTATGAATAGGGCACTGAACATGGCACACCCCCGACTCACAAAGAGTCACCCCCCAGCACTTAGGAGAGGAAAACCCCCTGTGGAGGAAACCTCTAGGGAACCATGGCTGGAGAGTTGCCCTTCCCTTGGGCTTAGAAGGTTAATGCCAAAATGGAACAAGATATTTTATCAGAAGGTGTACATTATCAATGAGACATGATAGAAATTCATTATAGATATGACAGAAAGGACATTAAATAGTCATATAGGTGAAAGAGTTAAAGAAACAGATGAGTAAGAAGTTACATAATATTAAACACTGTGTGAGCCTCTTACGGAGATAGCCAAATTCGACCACTCCTGGCCTTACACATAAAGGTTCAGCAGCTGGCGCTGGATGTGAGGGAGATCTGGCTGCAGCATCTGTCACCCCATTGATGGCTAGGGCTAGTTTGGATGATCTGGCTGGCTAGGCGGATAGGGCTGATCTGACTGGCTAGGTGGATTGGGCTGATCTGGCTGGCTAGGCGATAGGGCTGATCTGGCTGGCTAGGCCAATAGGGCTGATCTGGTTGGCTAGGCGGGCGTCCCCTTCCTCCCTCTACAGATGGTGAAGCTCCAGGTCTCCAGACACATCAAGCATGGCTCTGCATATGGCCGTTTGTCCTTCTGTTATGGAACCTTCGTCTGTGGGTTCTTTATGTCATAGACTTATACATCTATGACATCAGCAGAACAGTTACCATAGTTACTACAGGGGCTTATTACTGATACCTACCTCATTCACTTTAACTATGAGGTCAGGCACAGTGGTCCCAAGTATTAACCCTTTCTTGACTGACTGCAGACTCTACTATGTACTTGTCACTAGACAGGCCCCTAATCACTATGGCATTTAAAAGCTGCCCTAACAATAGTAAGTTAGTGGGTGTAATGACAGTTTTGAGGTGTAATATGCACATTCATGCCCTCAAGTCCATTTGCTACATCTGAATTTACACAGATTCCAGTGGACTTTTCTTTTGGTGCCAATAAATAGCGATCTACCAAACTATCACATTAACAAGATTTTAGTATAACCAATTCCTTACACATTGTCATTGAAATGACCAATACCTCATCTAAAAAAAATCAGCATGGAAGCTTCCACAAAGAGTACACATACAAAACGAATAGGAATCGGGATTGGTATAGAGAAGAATTAAGGGGGTCATTTATCAAACTGGTGTAAAGTAGAACTGGCTTAGTTGTCCATAGCAACCAATCAGATTCCTCATTTTATTTTCCAAAATGAAAGATGGAATCTGATTGGATTAATTTATGCCACAGATTTCCACTGTGTATTTAACCACTTGCAATGGGTAGGGTTAGATCTTTGGTAAATCCACATTGGACAATCTTCCCCATGTGGCCATGCCATAGCAGCCAGGACTGGTAGTGCACGTGCGTATGTCCTACCAGCCCTACAACATAATGAAGCTGACATTCCAGGATCTGCTTAGAGGGTGCTGTGTCCTCTGTTATTAAAGGGCTTGTTCTATCTGGAAATGTATGGCACATCCCCAGGTTACAGTGTCTTATCTCTGGGTTCCTACCTCTGAGATCTGCTGCTGTCTCAAGAACGGGACCCCGTCACACACACCTAGACAAGCGGGAGGTGGCGGACGTTGCGCTGCTCTCTTCTTTCACTTTAGTGGGGCTTCTGAAAACAGACAAATAAGCGAACTCTGCTATTTTCGGATGTGACATTTTTGGTATGGATATGCCGTTAATGGGCAGATATTTTACCCCACAGTGCAGGTTTTGCCTATCAATCTTAAACAGTTTTTTTCCAACCACATATTTACTATGCTTTTCTGTGCTTCTGTAGGAACACGAATTTCTGGATTGAACACAGAGCAGTCATAGCATCACCAAAATTTATGATGCAGCAACCAAGCAGGTTCAATCACCAACCACACGGAGACGATTACAACAGTCTTCCTATCTGCGTGGCATGCCGGTGGATGCCAGGCTGATAGTTAAGGCAAGAAGCTTTCAAGATACAAGCCCCAGACCGGCGTCCCAGATGGAGAAACCAAGAGTCAACAGAGATCACAACAGTCTTCCTCTCCGTGTGCACATCCAGCATGGAGGTCAGATGGGCACATTTCAATATATTTCCATCCTTCACAATATTTAAGTAAGATATACACGTAAGTAGACCCCAACCAGATGGAATTATCAATGGCTTTGATCTAGGGTCTTCCGACCGATGGCGTTTTCTCAAGGTCAAGAAGGATTTTTTTTCCCTGTGACACAAACTGGCCAAATGTGTCCAGGTTTTTGCCTTCCTCTGGATCACAATTTTTCTCTGCAGGGATTTTGTTTTAATAAATGATTTTGAATAAATGATTTTCTCTATGTGATAAGGTTCCCAAATAAAAGTATCCTGCTGTTTTCCCCTATGACCACTAACACTGAAGTAAGCTATAACTTTCATTTTAAAACAGAACTGGTTAATAGTCCTGCTTAATGCCACATGTATGTGCCTGGGACATTTTATCAGACCAGGAAGCACTGTTAAAATCAGCAATTAATGTGTTAAAATAAAAATCCTTCCGCTCCTGTGCCATAGTTTTCCTGTTCCCCTGCGGTCTTTGAGTTTACCGTTGCAGCGTCTTCAGTGCTACCACTGAATTGCTGCAGTGGTAATCTCTTGGAATATACAATTGCTGATGCACTTTGAAAAAAGGTCAATAGAAAACCAGTTATCTGGATCTTATATATAAAAGAGGCATCATTTATATAATTTATTTGCATTTGTGAAAAATTAGAAAAAAAGAAGAGAGAAAAAATATTCCTAGGAGACTTCAGAGAGCCATCACTCGTACCCTCTCCTCTCGTCACCTTGCATCCCCCCTGAGGGCCGGCACAGTGCACTTCAACTTTATCATAATGCATGTGCCTTTTTGATAAATTTGTTGCAATTGGCCATTTTGACATCTTAATACATTTGCAGTGACCTGGGAGGATCAGAAGTGGAGGATGAAGAACAGCTGTCCTCACAATGGCAGCACCCTTTCTTTCCTCAGGGCACACCCTGATTCTGGGGTTTCCGCCTCATGGTAACTGGGGTGTCCTTGATGTTAGGTGTTTGGATGGGTGCAAGACAGGCAGTGTAGAGTGCAACGGCCAGTGTACGGTGTAAAAGTCCAGAATCCAAGCTAGAGATTAATGAATAAATGTCTTTCTTGTGATTGAATGGAAAATAGGTGTTGTTTGTACTGTTTGTAATGTTAATACACCTTGTACTCACCATGTTCCAGCACGAGCTAGGCATGCCCATAGCTAACAATTCTTGCCCAGCTCTCCCTGGAGCTTAGTGTGGGGGTTGGCCCCTCCTTTGGTTCCAGACGATTCCAGTTAGAGTAGTTGTGAGAAGGGTGGAGGTAGGGGGCAGACACAATGTGCTCCTCTCCCCCAGACTCCAGCTCCAAGCTCTGGAGCTTTCTACAACACCAAGAGCTCCACTTGATGAAAAAGATGAAGTTGTCAAGGAGGATTTGAATGGCCATGGTGTCATCAAGGTAACCCAGCCTGATGCATCTCAGACCCTGCTGTTGCAAAGAGAATGAGATAACATGTTAAGACATTCGATGTACCCCCAGATTAGTCTAAAGCAGGCATGCTCAACCTGCGGCCCTCCAGCTGTTGCAAAACTACAACTCCCATCATTCCCAGGCAGCCTACAGCTATCAGCCTACAGAAAGGCATGGTGGGAGTTCTAGTTTTACAACAGCTGGAGGGCCGCGGGTTGAGCATCCCTGGTCTAAAGCCATGGTTGCCAGATTGTAATTGAGATCCAGAGATACCACACACAGAGACTTTAGCTATAGAAGGACTATTGCTACAAATGGCTTGCTCAGATCATGCTTGGACATCTGGGAGGAATTTGCACTATGTATAGATATTTGTGGGAGGTACTACAACTCCTATTGCCACACAGTATAGAGGAACTTTCATTTGCTTAATCTCATGTGGTTACTGACTCACCTAACACCACACGCTAGCCATTGCCCTTCCTGCCTAGCACCAACATGAACATTAACATCAAGGCTACCCTTAAGCTACCATTAGGCAGGAAGCCCATGACTTCAGGGAGTGCCCAGAGGGAACACAAGGCTCCCCTCCTTGACTGCACTGACCCAAAGTAGTGACAGCCTGAGGAAAAACACCATGGCACATCACGCCCAGTACCACTTCCATCCTCTGATCTGGCTCCCCTAGGAACTCACTGCACATCCACAGGCTCTGAGTGATCAAAGTCTAACGAAGCCTTAGCTGGGTGTTCAAAGGCATAGCTGACTTCACTTTTCAATGCAGAGGTATCTTGAAAAAAAAAACTAAAGAAATAAATGTTTTTTTTTATGTAGGAGCCTATGGGTGGTGACTTATGGGACTTTGGGGCATAAAGTTGCCTATGTGATAGCTTCACATATTCAGTGTCCTGACATTTCCCACTGTATCCACTGAAAAGGAAATAACTTAAAGAGGACCTTTCATGACTTCTAAAGATATCAACTAAGGATGCTCACATGGAGAGCGGCGCCCAGGGATCTCCCTGCACTTACTATTATCCCTGGGCGCCGCTCCATTCTCCCGGTATAGGCTCCGGTATCGACGCTCACCAAGTTATAGAAGGTGGGGACTTGGTGGAATTGGTTATAGTAGGCGGAGCCTGCCCTTCATCTCCTTCTCCCCGGCTGTAGCGCTGGCCAGTCGCAGCGCAGAGCTCATAGCCTGGGAGTTTTAGCCTGGGAGAAGGAGATGAAGGGCAGGCTCCGCCCACTATAGCTTAGTGAGCACAGATACCGGAGCCTATACCGGGAGAATGGAGCGGCGCCCAGGGATAATAGTAAGTGCAGGGAGATCCCTGGGCGCCGCTCTCCATGTGAGCATCCTTAGTTGATATCTTTAGAAGTCATGAAAGGTCCTCTTTAATATGAACAGAGCATTTTAGCCTAAACTGAAACCCTTTTCCAATGCATTTATCATTTCTGAATGCGATAACCTAACATTAACTTCAGCTAATCGCCCCTGTGAGCGGATTTCCATTCATTTCTTGTTAGGGCTTTATGAATTTCTCTTCACCATAAATTGGGCCCTTACTCTACAACACATGAATGAGGAGCAATTGTCTGGGAACATGGCATTGCTCTGTAAACAGTCGCTGTGTGACAGGCCAGCAGAATTTCAACTTCACTGGGCTTCAATTACTTTCCAGCCAACGAGACAATTATAAAAAGAATGAGCTTTAGACCGTTCTTCTTGCACCACTGTGACCATTTGATAACCTGACCGGGTACATAATTAGCTGGATTTCTATCCGAAGGAAATAGCTTATAGCACTGGATCTTAGCGACTAAGGTAATATTTTTAATATTTTCCCTACCCCCTAATAATGTAGTGCCATTATTTACTGTGTTGTCTCTATTCAACTCCAATATGGAAGTGCCGTACAGTATATAAACCTGATAAAACTAGGTGCTAAATCTGAGGGATGCAGGTGATCAAAACACCATATTACAACTAAATAAACTTTTGATACATTAAAGAAACATTTTGATTTGTGGGGGTCTGAGTGCTGAGAATGCACTTGTATATCACAGTCTCTCTCCTTACTGCAGCAGACGGGCTTAATAGAAAGTCTATGGGGGTCATTTATCATGCTCGTCTGTTTTTTACAGAGCGTAGTGGATTAGCCTGTCACTATCTTGCATAGTATTTATAAAAAGTCGCACAGCAGGTGATGAATGGGGTGATGCATCTTTGTACTTGTTACGCTAGGGCTACACGCGCAACAAAAAGGGAACAATTACACTGTAACATATGTCACACCAATGTCGTGCAACATTTTTTGTAATGACCGTCAAAGGTGTTGCACTGCGACATGCAGCGACGCGACAATCGCACGAAAATCCAACTTGGATATTTTGCTATATGTCACCGTGTAGCCCTAGCCTAAGGGCTCAGCTGGACCGTGCATAATTAGACTACTCATTGGTCGGCTCACAAATTAGGTGCAAAAGTCCAAAAAAGTGAAAGCGAAAAAGTCACAGAGTAGTTAAAAAGTTGCATAGGAGTTCAAAAGTCCTATGGTATTTAAAACGTCACCATCATATACTGTTTGTGAAAAGCCACACGTCTGCCCACCAATGCGACTTTTTTGCTAATTTTGTTGCACAGCACCACTCAAGGCTGATGAACACAACGATGGCACCCTTGGAGTGGAGTAAAAATTAGAATGATTTTGCCCCTAATTCATGTGTAAAAAGTCACACCTACATAAATGGGCTGAAAAAAATGCAAAAAAAAAAACCAATGCCACCAGAATTAGTCTAAAACAGAAAATCGTAGAACAAGGCGGAAACGCCTCCAAAACAGGTGCACTTTCGTTAGTAAATGTGCCTAAATTTGTTTTGTCTAAAATGGGAAACATTAGGCTAAAACACTATAATGACCCAGAGTGACCTTTTAAGTGTGAGAGTGGTAACTATCAACGTTTGTGAGGTTGTAGGAATGGTTGTACTGATTACTGCCCAAAGCATTTTGAAGCCTAAAAAGGGGAACACAAGATTTCTTTTTATGATTGCATTGTACAGTATATTTTGAGCTAAAAATCATTTTTTTTCAGTTGGTCTTAAAGCTTTGGAGCCCTTTTTTGTGCACATAGATGAGATGCTGCAGTAGCACCCTTTGGATTTTCTCTCTTTTCTGTTAGTCAAGTAGCTGAGGGCTCCTTATCTTTGCTGTCTGACATTACAATCACTCATTAACCCTTAGGCTACCGGAGGTTTTTTTCGTTTTTGTGTTTTCATTTTTCTTCCCCATTTTCCGTGAGCCATAACTTTTTTAAATTTCCGGTCACATAGCTGTATGAGAGCTTATTTTTTGTGGGACAAGTTGTACTTTCTAACGCCACCATTAATTATGGCATAAAATGTAGTGGGAAGCAGTTAAAAATTTCCAAAGGGTGGAATTGGAAAAAAAACGCAATTGCTCCACTGTTTTACGTGTTTTGGTCCCATGGCGTATTGTTTACGGCAAAACTGACCCATTCCCTTCATTCTCTGGGTCAGTATGATTACAACGATACCCCATATGTTTCTTTATGTCTAAATAGTGTAAAATAAATTTAAACTTAGGCCTCTTTCACACTTGCGTTCTGAGGATCCGGCAGGCACTTCCGTCCCGCCGGATCCATCAGAACGAAAGTCGCCTGAAAGCATTAGAAGACTGATCAGGATCCTGATCAGTCTTCGAAATGCTTTGAGGTTACTATGGCAGCCAGGATGCTATTAAAGTCCTGGTTGTCATAGTAGTAGTGGGGAGCGTGATCCATGCGTGTAGGGCGCCCTGACGTCACCACTACACTTTACCATGGTAACCAGGACTTTAGCGTCCTGGCTGCCATGGTAACCATTGAGAAAAAGCTAAACGTCGGATCCGGCGATGCGCCGAAACGACGTTTAGCTTAAGGCCGGATCCGGATTAATGCCTTTCAATGGGCATTAATTTCGGATCCGGCCTTGCGGCAAGTGTTCAGGGTTTTTGGCCGGAGCAAAAAGCGCAGCATGCTGCGGCATTTTCTCCGGCCAAACAACGTTCCGGTCCTGAACTGAAGACATCCTGATGCATCCTGAACGGATTTCTCTCCATTCAGAATGCATTGGGATAATCCTGATCAGGATTTTTCCGGCATAGAGACCCGACGACGGATCTCTATGCCGGAAAACAAAAACGCTAGTGTGAAAGAGCCCTTATTATAAACTTAAATTTAAACTGATAATTTTTTTATATTTTTTTTACATCACCATATTCTGACCCCGATACCTTTTTTATACTTATGCCTACTGACCAGTTTAGGGGCTAATTTTTTGCAGAACAATCTTTAGTTTTTATTGATACCATTTTGGAGTGTGCGTGACTTTTTGATCACATTTTATTACTTTTTTTTGGGTAAGAGAAGCAATGAAAAAATGGCAAATCAGCGATTTTGACCCTTTTTCATTACGCCATTCGCCGTATTGGAATTAAATATTTTAACCCCTTAAGGACCGGGGGTTTTGGGATTTTTGCGTTTTTGTTTTGCGCTCCCTGCCTTCCAAAAGCCATAACATTTTTATATTTCCGCTCACATAGCCATATGACGGCTTATTTTTTGCGGGACAAGTTGTACTTTTTAACGCTACCATTTATTTTTGCATGTGATGTAGTGGGAAACGGGAAAAAAATTCCAAATGGGGTGAAATTGCAAAAAAAAAGCTATTTCACCACAGTTTTACGGGTTTTTAAATTACAACGTTCGATTTGCGATAAAACTGACTGGTTAATTTTATTCTTCAGGTCAGTACGAATCCGGCAATACCTAATATGTATAGTTTTTCTTGCGTTTTGATAGTGAAAAAAATTAAAAGTGGGAATTTTTTTATTTTATTTTTTTGTCGCCATGTTTTGACCCCTATAACTTTTTTGTAATTATGCGTACGGAGCAGTGTAGGGGCTCATTTTTTGCGGGGCAATCTGAACTTTTAATTGATACCATTATGGGGTGCGTATGATGTTTTGATCACTTTTTATTCATTTTTTTTTAGGAAATGAAGCGTCCAAAAATGGCGAATTAGCCATTTGGACGCTTTCTTTCCGTTTTTATGTTTACCGTATGGTGAATATTTTTTAATATTATTATAGTATGGGCGTTTTCGCACATTGCGACACCCATTATGTATAATTTTTTTATTTTTTTATTTTCATTTTGGGGAAAGGGGGGTGATTTGAATTTTTATATTTTTTTTATTAAATTTTTATTTTTTAAACTTTTTTTTTTTTTTTTTTTACCACTTTCTTATAGTTCCCATAGGGAACTATAAGATGCAATCATCAGATTGCTATTCTCATATATTCCAATGCAATAGCATTGGAATATATGAGAAAATCGCATATTTCCTATGGAGCCTATTACAGTCATAGGCTCCATAGGAATACTGTGTAGTAACCTAGGTTTCATTCACAGAAACCTAGGGTACTACATGCATGCTCCAGCTCCCCCTTGTGGCCATCAGGGAGCCGAGCAAAACCGAAAGTGAAACTTTCGGTTTTGCATCGATCAGATGCCGTGGTCAGGATTGACCACGGCATCTGAGGGGTTAAATGTCCGCGATCGGCATCGCTGCCGGTCGCGGACATGAGCTGCGGGTGTCAGCTTGATGAATCAAGCGTTTACCCGCAGCTCATGCGCCCGCTCCGTGCGGGAGCGGGCGCCATCTTTAAAGTGCGGACGAAGGGCGTACATGTACGCCCTTCGTCCTTAAGGGGTTAATAGTATGGGCGTTTTTAGTCGCGGTGATACCCATGATGTTTATATTTATTGCTATTTAGGTATTTATTTTTTAATTATACGGAAAGGGGGGTGATTTAAACTTTTATATTTTTTTATTTTTTATATATTTTTTAACCTTTTTTTAATATTTTGTGATGATTTTGTGACTCATATATGATTCTATAAATTATGCTTTTTAATTTTTCATTTTGGTCTATCAGGGATTTTTAAATCCCATTTAAAACTCAATTTTTCTCATTTCTTATCCTGGCCTGCCATCTCAGGGCCAACATAAGAATTGCAGCATGAACACTTTCAGCCTCATCAGCGAGGCTGAAAGTGTTCAGCGCAAGTACCGAAGCCCCATTTGGCAACACAGGGCATTGGTAGAAAGCGCGAGCTTCCGGGTTTTCTGCGCATTTAGATGCCGTGACCTCACTTGGTTATGACATCTAAAGTATTTAATTACCACGATAGGCATTATTGCCGGTCACAGTAATTAGCCGCAGGTCTCTGCTGTTTGAAACAGCAGAGATCTGCCGGCCATGGCGCCCGCTGTACATGTGAGCGGGCGCCCTGTTTACACATCGCTCCAGCGCCATACATGTACGGCACTGGTAGCGAACGGGTTAAAGCCCAATCCTAAGTGTTTATGACCCCTTAGTAGTTTAGATATGTTATTAGATGACCATTACTAAGTAAAAGTACCAGTCACACAGCTAGAAAAAAGGTTAACTCTTTGTGACAGAACGGCTGAATATTTTTAATAAAGGCCAATTGAAAATATGATTAAAATGAGTAAAATGCAATCATAAACAAATAATTGCCTCCGAAAGTGTAGATAGTCTTTAAATTCAATATTTCAGGCTTGGGTATTTTGTAATATTATTTTGTTTTATTTATTTTCCAAGGTTTGGCAACAATGTATTATTTTGTTCTGGTGGCTTGTCTTATTGGGGTGTATTTTACATCATCTGTAAGTATCTATAACATTAATAGTTGTATTGTTTTGTGAAACATAGAATTCAGCTAAATGAATTATATACAGCTAATATGTGGTCTTAAAGGGGTGTTCCAGGCTTTTAATATTGATGAGCTATAGTTTCTATGATGATGACCTGTATTGTATAGATTGTTAATTTCAGCCTGCACACCGTCTACTTAGTAGTGGTGGTGCATGTTATTACAGCTTTATCCCACTCAGAAAATCCCCATTCAGACAACCGTATGGTCACAGTGGCAACATATGGCAAAAGATAGGGCATGTCCTATCTTTTGCAGTGCGGAGGCATGGATCGGACACCCACGGAAGTCAATGGGTCCACGCCGCGATACAGAGTACACACGGCTGTTGCCTGTGTTTTGCAGACTCGCTGTTTGTGGTCCGCAAAGCAGGCATGGCAGCCATACGGTCGTCTGAATGGGGCCAAAGATTGACAGCAATCATAATTCTAAACCTATATGGATACAAAAACCAAAATGGTAAATGGTATCTGAGGGCAGACATTCCTTTTGAGGCTCCAGCCACTGCTTCTTCTGAGTCATAGAAGTGCTTGCCGTATAATTACTGCAGTATGTACTGCCATGACAGACTATCTTTCAATCCAATGGGGGTCATTTATCAAACTGATGTAAAGTAGAACTGGCTTAGTTGCCTATAGCAACCAATCAGATTCCACCTCTCATTTTTATTTTTCCACCTTGCTTTTCCTTGTAGGGAGCATTAACAGTGGATAATGACATGATGCTTGAATTAAAGGTAACTATTGACCTAAAAATGAATGAATGTGATTTTAACAGATGAATGTGCAACGACCCGGAGGGGAAGCGAGGATGGGAGAAGTGTTATTGGAGATGATGGTGGTAGTAATACCGTTCAAAGTGGCAATCTTCCCCTCTGGCTGTTCTGGGGCAGTGCAGTGAATAGAGGGCACACCCTTTCTTCCCTCGGGACACACCTTGGACCTTTCTGGGGCTCCTATCTGCTGGTAGCTGGGGTGCCCTTGATGGTGAACGGTTGGCAGGGTGCAAGGCAGAAATACAAGAGCAGGGGCCAGTGGATGAGGGGGTAATAACCAGGCTCTTTTTAATTAGAATAAATAAAGTCTCTCTTTCCTGAGTAGATGAAGAGAGTTGCAGTACAAATAGCAGCAATTGATACAGTCCTGAGGTAAATCACAGCTATTTCTATAGGTGGAAGCAATCTTCCTAATTGACCATAGGGATGCAAAACTCTCACAATACTGCAGCTCCTATGGTGGGGTGCAGAACTTAGATGCAGATAGATAGTCCATCTTAAAGTGTGGAGGGTGCTGGAGGCGATTAAATCTTTCCAAAAGCAGTAAAAGCTTAAAGGAATTGTGCAGTGAGTACAGTCATGTGAAAAAATTAGGACACCCTTTGAAAGCATGTGGTTTTTTGTAACATTTTTAATAAATGGTTATTTCATCTCCGTTTCAACAATACAGAGAGATTAAAGTAATCCGACTAAACAAAGAAAACTGAAGAAAAGTCTTTTCAAGATCTTCTGTAAATGTCATTCTACAAAAATGCCTATTCTAACTGAGGAAAAAGATAGGACACCCTTGCCCCTAATAGCGAGTGTTACCTCCTTTGGCTGAAATAACTGCAGTGAGACGGTTCTTGTAGCCATCTACCAGTCTTCGACATCGGTCTGAGGAAATTTTACCCCACTCCTCAATGCAGAACTTTTTCAGCTGTGAGATGTTTGAGGGGTTTCTTGCACGTACAGCCCTTTTCAAGTCACCCCACAACATCTCAATGGGATTCAAATCTGGACTTTGACTTGGCCATTCCAGGACTCTCCATTTCTTCTTTTTCAGCCAATCTTTGGTTGATTTACTAGTATGTTTTGGGTCATTGTCATGTTGCATGGTCCAGTTCCGCTTCAGCTTTAATTTTCTAACTGATGGTCTCACATGTTCTTCAAGCACCTTCTGATACACAGTAGAATTCATCGTGGATTCTATGATGGTGAGCTGACCAGGTCCTGCTGCAGCAAAGCAGCCCCAAACCATGACACTTCCACCTCCATGCTTCACAGTTGGTATGAGGTTCTTTTCTTGGAATGCTGTGTTTGGTTTACGCCAAACATGTCCTCTGCTGTTGTGTCCAAATAATTCAATTTTGGACTCATCTGTCCAAAGAACATTATTCCAGAAGTCCTGGTCTTTGTCAACTTTATCTCTGGCAAATGTCAGTCTGGCCTCGATGTTTCTCTTGGAAAGCAAAGGTTTCCTCCTTGCACACCTCCCATGCAAGTTAAACTTGTACAGTCTCTTTCTGATTGTAGAGGCATGTACTTCTACATCAACAGTAGCCAGAGCCTGCTGTAGTTCTCGAGATGACACTTTAGGGTTTTTGGAGACCTCTTTTAGCATCTTGCGGTCTGCTCTTGGGGTGAACTTGCTGGGGCGACCAGTCCTGGGCATGTTGGCAGTTGTTTTGAAAGCCCTCCACTTGTAGACTATCTTCCGGACAGTGGAATGGCTGATTTCAAAATCTTTGGAGATCTTTTAAATCCCTTCCCAGACACATAGGCTGCTACAATCTTTTTTCTGAAGTCCTCTGACAGCTCTTTTGCTCTCACCATGGTGCTCACTCACTTCAACAGTCAGGAGCACACCAAACTAAATGTCTGAGGTTTAAATAGGGCAAGCCTCATTCAACATGCAGAGTAACAATCTACTAATTATGTGCACCTGGTGTGATATACCTGTGTGAGATCTGAGCCAATTTAAGAGGGAATACATGTGAGGGTGTCCTATCTTTTTCCTCAGTTAGAATAGGCATTTTTGTAGAATGACATTTACAGAAGATCTTGAAAAGACTTTTCTTCAGTTTTCTTTGTTTAGTTGGATTACTTTAATCTCTCTGTATTGTTGAAACGGAGATGAAATAACCATTTATTAAAAATGTTACAAAAAACCACATGCTTTCAAAGGGTGTCCTAATTTTTTCACATGACTGTAGATACTGACGACCTATCCTCAAGATAGGTCATCTATATCAGAATGGCAAGGATCCAACTCTTGGCACCCCCACGATAAGCTGTTTGAAGAGGACGCACACTTGTACGAGCTCAGCTTCCTCTTCAAGATTACACTGCGTGTTGTCTCGCTTGTAGCAGCAGTGTCATTACAACTGCTCACCCCTTTCAAATGAATCGGGCCAGCACTTATAATTAAACTGTGTTCGTGCACAATGGAATCTAGAAGGAACGTCACCTCCTCAAAGAGTTGATGAGCAGGGGTGGCGGGAGTCAGACCTTCATCAATCGGATACCGATAACCTATCTTGAGGATAGATCTTCAATATCTACCCACTGCCACAAACCCCAATGCCATCAAAACCCCAGGCGATGAAAGGGTGAAACTTTTCATTACTGGAAAATATATAATATAATGAAAGGAGTACAGTCAGCAGAAACTTGGGATCAATTGTACTGGTGGAAGTTGAGATGCAGGGAGTCTACTGAGACAGAATTTGTGGTTGCAATACTGTTTAGATGGCAGGCTCAACTTTTTTTTGTAAAATATTCACTGACTTTTCTGTCTATTTTATTTAGTTAAACAAGAGCATGATGGTGGAGGAACACAAAGATAAAGATATCATTGGTCAATATGCCATCAACAATATGGAGCCTAAAATAGAAAGCATCACACATAGTGAACATAAAATAGTCTCTGATAAGGAAACAGAAGACTCTAAAATTAAGCCAGGCACATTTTCAAAGAAATCCTTTTTGAATCTCTTCAGTGAGGACATTGATAACCATGGACCATCTCGTCTGGATGGTAAAAATACTTCAAAAGATGAAAATAGAAATGAAGGGTATGAAGACATTGTGATAGATGAAGTGGATATCCAAATGCCAAAGGAAACTGAATCAGAAAGTCAGGAGTCTGAAAGCAATGATCAGCAAACTCATGGACTTTCTTCTTATGACCTTTTGAAACAACATGGAAGTTCTCCAATAAAACTCAACTCTGAAAATGTAAAACCTGTGGCAGAAGGCAACACAGGGTATGTAAATATCCTAGAGGAAATATATGATGATGAAGATTTGCAATATATTTTAAACATCACTCACAATATGGATACTATGAGACAAAGCATCAATAATGAAACCCATGATGAGCATTTCGTAGAACCCTCTTTGGAAGATGTGATTGACATCAGGGTTTTGGAGAACGCAACTAACACTGAAGAAGAGAGTGTCGATGATGATGATGATGATGTAGAGACTTTTAGACGTGGCAGAAAGATTAGAAGGAAGAATTTGATTAAAGAAGAAAATGGTATCAAGTCAAGAATAATTTTTGGTGATCTTGTAACAAAACAGGAGGAATCTGCTACAAGAGAGCAGCAGAACCAGAAGTCAGATAGCACTGTAAAGAACAGAATAGGAGGCGATGTGCCAGATCTTGACTACACCAGTGAAATGACTGCTATTGACCAAAATGATGGAAACCCAGATAAAGCTACTCTTAATTTTCCCAGATATCTCGAGAACAGTAGTGACCACCATATAAGCCATCATGACGATGTAAATAATAAAAAAATACAATTTTAATCTGCCACGTAGAGAACAGTTTTGACATTCCAAGATTAATTATTGTCTTTTTCTCTTATCTAGGATATTGACATTTCTAGCCAAAAAGAGGAAGGAAGTTCAAAGATTAATAATATGAACCTCACCACTGGTAAGGAGCTAATTTTTAGTTTTATATTATCGTGATACAGTTTAGTCTAGAAAATTCTATGAACTCCTTTGCTCTATATAGAACAGAACTGATGGTTTAGGCATGAAAAAGTTTAAAAAAAATTATCATATTTGGATAGGAAAGAAGCTAAAAGTTTTTAAAAACATTATCTACAGTAATAAATGAGTAGTACTGCAAATAGAGTCCAGATCTTCATTTTTAATTTTCTTACTGACTCTGGTTACCCTGCTGTCAGCGCTCAGAGCTGCACTAAAATACATAGTCAAGACTGCTGTGCTAACACAATGGAGAGGACTAACAAAATAGTTAACTGGACTCCATAAACAGTGGTGATTAAGAAAATTTAGAGACTGGGAAAAGGCATTACTTTTTTGTTTTGTTTGGGGAGTGTTATTTAAAATTTCTCAAAAATCTGTGATACAGAAATAGCTAAATTTTAGCATTCCTCCACTGTGTAAAAGTGCTATTTTATTTATTGTCTGCAAGAAAAACTATGGGGGTCATTTACGAACAGATATATGCCACTTTTTGGTTATTTGCGCCACAATCTGCGACTTTTTCCCCTTTTCCACTGCTCACTCCAAGTCTAAACAAGGGGGCGTGGTGTGGGCAGGGATAAGGGCGAGCCACCAGACCCATATAATTTATCATTTTCTACGACTGTTTTAGGCATACAAAATGGTCTAAATCTACGCCAGCAAGGGGGGTTGGCCTAGATTTAGACAAGTGTAAAGTCCGCCTAATTTATATAGAGACTGACACCTCTACATAACTTAGGCAGATGAACCGCCAGGAGGGATGAAGAACGGCGTCTAAATCGCCTGTCTTCATAAATGTCCCCCTATGTGTCTTGGAGACATGGTCAACGACACAGAAATATAAATGCAAATTTCCATATGAGGTTATGTTGTAAGGTTGGGGGTGTTGTATCTATTTCTGTAATTGAAGGTGCTGTTCCATAAGGGACAGGATAGGTGATAGACAGGGGCGGACTGGGAACTAAAAGTGGCCCTGGAAAAAAAGGTATGTTGCAGGCGGGTCCAAATTGACAGAAGGCGGGGCAAGATAATTAGGCAGATAAAATAATTAGGCCGGGAAAACAGAAGTAGACAGGGCCAGCAATACCATAGTGCAGAGCAATATACTGCCCCAGCTGAACCAAATACCACAGAGCAGCACAAAATACTGCCACCTGCTCCACAGTATTCAACTGTATCACAGTCCTGAGAACATAGATACTGTTGGATTCAGGCTGTCACCTGCGACTGCTGGCCAGGTATGTAAGAGAGAATCTGATCATTATTTACCCAGCTGACGGCCATGAGGAAGGCTTGGGTGGCCCTCCTAGGCATCCGGCCCACCGGGAAATTTCCCTGAAGGCTCTATGGCCAATCCGCCCCTGATGATAGATGTCACATAACTGGAGAAAAATGATTGCTTAGATGGCTGTTTCCATCAGCCCCATAGGCATTAAGTGAAGCACAAATGGTCAGTCATGACCACTGCTTAATTTAAACTCCTCCTCATTGTGGTTACGTTGTGAAGAGATACCGGGTGCTCAGGAGTTCTGTTCTAGTTATGGTGGGAGGGGGAGTCACAGCAATGTTGCCCCCAGTGATCAGAGTGATCAGTGATCAGACATGGAAAGGTGAAAAATGTCCTTTGTGGGAAAACCTTTTGGTTACATTAAAGGGTTTCTGTCACCAACTTTTGACATTATAAGCTGTCTGACATTAGCTATGTGCTAATGTCAGACCAGCCTGATAATGTCCTTATTATAAAAATCGGATGTATATATAGTCCGAAAAACTTACATTTATTATATGTAAATTAGCCTCTAGGAGCAGGGGGGGCGTTGCCCTGCTCCTAGCGGCTCCGTCCGGCAACCTGCTGGCACGCCCCTTCACACTTTGATTGACAGTGCAGGGCAGCGATCCTCCTGCACTGTCTCGTTCTGAAATCGCGCGCCCGCGCGCCGCTCTGTATTCGGGCGCAGGCGCGGTGAGCAGAGGACGCTGGTGCCTGCTGTCCTCTGCTCACCGCGCCTGCGCCGAATACAGAGCCGGCGCGGGCGCGCGATTCAGAACGAGACAGTGCAGGAGGATCGCTGCCCTGCACTGTCAATCAAAGTGTGAAGGGGCGTGCCAGCAGGTTGCCGGACGGAGCCGCTAGGAGCAGGGCAACGCCCCCCCTGCTCCTAGAGGCTAATTTACATATAATAAATGTAAGTTTTTCGGACTATATATACATCCGATTTTTATAATAAGGACATTATCAGGCTGGTCTGACATTAGCACATAGCTAATGTCAGACAGCTTATAATGTCAAAAGTTGGTGACAGAAACCCTTTAACATCAGTTATTAGCCACATGCAGTTAGTGCAACGAAAAAACTCTATAGAGAGAAATTAAAAAATATTTTAAGTGTTGTAGGTTAAGCCAGTTTAATATTAAACCTAAAACAAGTGAGTTGGGGAAACTGACGTCAGAATGGACCCTGATTTTTTTTTACTTTTATCTGTCCAGCATGGACTGTGGTCATTGATTTCAATGAGGGGTCAGATGGGAATCCTATCTAGGCAGGCTTTTTTTGTCAAAGAAGTGGGAAATGATCTCCAACCTGAAAGGTGTGCAGGACATTCAGTTTCTAACAAGATCTTCATTTCCAGACCCGTGTATTAATTTTCACTGTAAAAGAGGCAAGACATGTAAAACTGATGGACATGGGAACCCCTTCTGTTCTTGCCAAGACCCAGACTACTGTTCACCCACTAACAGAAACGATCTGGTAAGTTATATCTACTTGTTGCCAACTTGTTGTGAATTTAGAAAAATGTGTGCCAGCGAATGATTATACATGTACGTCATTGCTTGTATAGAGTGTGCTCAGGAGCTGAGCCAGCACCATACACGGCAGGTGTATACACAGCTGATACCCGCCTGCCATGGCTGGCATCAGAGATAACTCTAATTCTGACCACTTAAAGGCTATGTACACCTTCGAGGAACAGAGAGCATTGACTCTAAAACGTAACTTTTATAAATATATAAAAACATGAGTCATAGGGATAGCAAAAATATGACTATAGGGCCAACGCAAATCAAAAATTAAGTAGAAGGTGGTTCAAACAAGGGGGGAAACACCCTGATGGTGGATGTACCCTGCACAGTAACCTACCCCTGTTAGTTCCCTAGTACACCTTATAATGTTCCGACGCGTTTCCCCATGCCGGGTTCATCAGGGGACCATAGATGCAAGATAGGTACAATGTGTAAAATATAAATAAAATGATACAACAAATAGAACAAACAAAATAGCTGATTTGATAAGCCCCAGGTCCAGTGTGAATTAAAAAAAATGTATCTCTTATACTTGGTATGAGCTTACCAAACCCTGAAAATTCTGGTCAGTCATTTAGATGTTGTTACTTGAAGCTCCAGGAACCCAAGGCAAACTTATGTAACATGGACTGCTACCTATTATGTGCCATTTATAATACCGGTTTCTTCTTACATGGCAGATAGGCCTTTGGACCCCAGCAGCAGTGGCCTACTTGCTCCCTATATCTATGCCCCTGAGGGGAGACCTTGCCATAAAATACAATGTGATTATAATCCATTCTAGTCAAAGGAAATGGCTATGTTACAGACAGAACAACCTAAGGCAATGATGGCCTCCCTCATGGCTGTATTGCCATTGCAATTAAATAATGTTTGTTAAACTGAATATTTTTTGATTTTTATGTCTTCAGGTTTGTGGGACAGATAACAAAACTTACACAAGTGCCTGTCACCTTTTTGGAAAAAAATGCCTCCTTGAAGGCACCAAGGAAGGAAGCCATCTTCATCTCGACTATCAAGGGCCATGCAAATGTAAGACACCTATGTTATCATGATCCATGTACTTTATAAACCTACATAGTACAAAACTTGAACAGAATACCTGAAGTAAATAGAAATAGATTAGCTTGTAGGTTCCCAATGTACACATTGCCTCACAGAAATGATTTAACCCTACTTTGATTGTTAGTTCATAAAAGAGCAGGACAACAATCCAGAGGATTAAATGAAATAAAAATGTAGATATTTCCACTAATGAGCTACTATATACCATTAAAAGGGTTGTTCCATAAACTACTTTTCACTGTAAAGTGTTTTTTCATCAATTACTGTAGCCCCCATTCCTCCTTAGTTGCTGTTTTCTCTTATCCCCCATGCTTGATTCCTACTTCTTGGTTTGTCATGTGTCTGCTGTCCCATCATGCCTTAGGGCAGTGAGATATGTCCTGACATCATCAGGACATGTGACACTAACCACGCCCCTTGTTCTTACCAATGACGCTCCAATGCAGGATGTAACCTACAGCAACTGAACATCAAATCAGATTTGCCACAGAGTACAATGGAATAAGGCATTTTTTGATAACTGGTGGTATTTGGGGGAAGTGATACTGTATAACAGCGATATCTGTTTGGCAGAACACCTTCATATTGGTGGCACCACCCCTTTAGGCAGTCAGCAGCTTACCATTTCCCCCCTACATTAGACAGTGTGATAGGTCAGTACCGCACACTGCCTATCATTGTTAAATAGAACCTGTCACCATGAAATGAAGTGCAGTCTGCAGGCAGCATAGTATAGCGTAGGAGGAGCTGAGCAGATTGATACATAGTTTTGTGCGAAAATATTCAGTAAAACTTGTAATCTATACATTTAAGTCTCTGCTCTTTCTGAATTTAAGACCAGCCTTGTGAACAGCCATCAGTGACTGACAGCTATGTATACACATTTGCACAGAGAATGCCAGTAATTACTGGTGATACCTCCCTCATCTACAATTGGAAAAACAGCATAGATTGAAATGTACAAATGGCATGTTTTACTTCTTTTTCCACAAATCTATATATCAATCTGCTCAGCTCCTCCTGCTCTATAACATGCTGCCTGCAGATTATACTGCATTTTGTGGTGACAGGTTCTCTTTAACAATGATAGGCAGTGTGCAGTACTGACCTATCACACGGTCTAATGTAGGGAGGAGATGGTAAGCTGCTGACTGCCTAAAGGGGTGGTGCCACTAATATAAATGTATCCTGCCCAACAGATATCGCTGTTATACAGTATCAGGTTCTGAACGCTTTTCTTCCTTAGAGTTTCTAAGTACTCAGGAAGTGCATTTGAAGAATGGGAAGTAGTCCACTGGAAGTCTTTCACTAAAGGTGCATGAAAGTGAATTAAAGTGCAGCTACACAAACTACCTTGAGGTGGGAGCGCTCCCACCAGTGGACCCCACATGTCATGCAGTGAATCTAAAGCAGCAGTCTTACGTCATCTCACTGGTAACAGTTCGTGTTGGAATCCAATTCATCCAACATATTTAGAAAATCATTGCAGTTTCCTTCAGTTCCTTTGAACTCTGGATTAAAATTCTTGAGGTAGATGATTGGAATAGTGTTGAGCGATTCAAAGTGGAATTCGGTCTGATGTTTAGGAAAACTCGGATTCGCAATGAAACCGAATTTCTTAGCGCTTCATTGTAACGAATCAGGTTTTCCTAAAATGGCTGCTGCACGTGTTACAAAGTGAAACTAATGGAATGAGAGATCATCCATAATACCATGCAGCCAGCCAATCTGCAAGTAGACATCGCCTGTGATGTCACAGCCCTATAAAAGCTTCATCCTGCATGGTCTCCGCCATTGTCCTGTGAGCTGGGGACAGGGTTGCTGCAATAATCCAGCAGCCATGTCTGATCCATCCACCATGTTCTGCCATCTGGTCTTAATCCTAATAATTTTAAAAGCAAAATACCAATAGGTTCATAGAAGGGAAGGATCCTGGACCTTATGGAGGGGCCCACATGAGATTATGGTCATCCCTGTTATGAATCCCTTAATTTTATTGCTTTCAGAAAGGTTTACCCACCTAAATGCTTTGTACCATCTCTGGTACCATCGCACAGGAGGACAGGGGCTGCTGCATACACACTCCGGCTCCCACGATCTCCACCGGGGGCAGCCAGAGCACACCCGGATGACTACAGCATCTGAAGGGTTAAAAGTCTGCTACGAGCATTACTGCTAGTTGGGACATTAGTGCTGGGTGTCTGCTCTTTAAAACATGCAGCATGCGCCAGCGGGCATCATTTTTAAATGCCAGGCCGCCAACGTAAATTTACTATCAGGGGTCGGGAAAGGATTAACTTCTAAGCCTTCACATTGAGATTGGGCCACCAAGTGGAAAGAATATGATTAGGCAGAGTGGCCTGGGTATACCTGATTTATAGCATTTTGTGACTAATTAATTCAGAACAAATCAAATTTCTTAGTGAACTTAGGTGATGCGGCCAAATCGAATTTTTCAAAACATCACTCATCTCTATAATGGACCCCCAACGATCAGATACTGATGAATAGGTCATCAGTAAAAATAAATCTCAGAAAACCCTTTTAACCAGTCCCCGACCGCCGTACGCAGGATTGCGTCCTGCGGGCGGCTGGGATCTTCTGTTTGGACGCGCCGGGGCGTCATCTCGCGAGACGCGAGAGTTCCTGTGAACGCGCGCGCGCGTTCACAGTGAAGCGCGTCTCGAGAGTTGGACTACAGCCTGCCAGCGATGATCAATCGCTGGCAGGCTGTAGATGCGATATAAATCGCATCAAACAGCTATATCAGACGCTGTTTTATGAACAGCGTCTGATATAGCTGCTACCTGGTCCTCTGGTGGTCCCATTTTCTGGGATCGACCACCAGAGGACCAGGTAACTACAGTAAAAGTTGCACCAAACACTACACTAACCCCCCACCCCCCTCACCTATTAACCCCTTGATCACCCCATCTAGACCCCTGATCACCCCCTGTCATTGATCACACCCCTTGTAAGGCTCCATTCAGACGTCCATATGTGTTTTGCGGATCCGTGGATTCACGGATCCGTGGATTACGGATCCGCGGATCCGATCCGCGGATCCGATCCGCGGATCCGATCCGCGGATCCTCAAAACACGGACACCGGCAATGTGCTTTCCGCATTTTGCAGATCCGCACATTGCCAGAACTATATAGAAAATGCTTTTCTTGTCCGCAATTGCGGACAAGAATAGGACATGTTCTATATTTTTGCGGAACGGAAGTGCAGACTCGGAGCGCGGATCCGTAATTCGGATCCGAGCGGGACAAAGTCTGTCCCCATAGAAATGAATGGGTCCGCAATTCCGTTCCGCAAACAGAATTGCGGACGTGTGAATGGGGCATAAGGGTCCCCTATCACCGCCAGTTAGCTAGCTACTTGTTAGGTAGCTAGCGCCCAGCCCACCGCACCGCACCGCAGTCACTGATTTTGGCAGAGATTTTTTCATCCACATTGATCGATGCGAATGAAAAAATCTGTGCCGTTCATTTTTTATTTTTTTTCAGCGCAGAGGCTGAACGGAAAAAAAAATCTCATTACCCGTATGCTCAATATAAGGAGAATCGCAGAAACTCCTAATGCTGGCCATACGTGTAATGACTGCGGAGACCCTCAAATGCCAGGGCAGTACAAAAACCCCACATGTGACCCCATTTTAGAAAGAAGACACCCCAAGGTATTCCGTGAGGGGTATGGCGAGTTCATGGAAAATTTTATTTTTTGTCACAAGTTAGTGGAATATGAGACTGTAAAAAAAAAAAAAAAACAATTTCCGCTAACTTGTGCCAAATTTTTTTTTTCTGTGAACTCGCCATGCCCCTCACGGAATACCTTGGGGTGTCTTCTTTCCACAATGGGGTCACTTGTGGGGTATTTATACTGCCCTGGCATTTTAGGGGTCCTAAAGCGTGAGAATCCAAATGCGTAAAAATAGCCTGTGAAATCCTAAAGGTACTCATTGGTTTAGGGCCCTTTGCGATCTTGGCTGCAAAAAGTGTCACTCATGTGGTATCGCCGTACTCAGGAGAAGTAGGGCAATGTGTTTGGGGTGTATTTTTACATATACCCATACTGGGTGTGAGAAATATCGCTGTAAACGACAACATTTTACATTTTTTATTCAAAGTTGTCAATATACAGAGATATTTCTCTCACCCAGCATGGGTATATGTAAAATACACCCTAAAACACATCGTCCTCACTTCTCCTGAGTACGGCGATGCCACATGTGTGACACTTTTTGCAGCCAAGATGCTAAAGGGGCCCAAATTCCAACGAGTACCTTTTAGGAGGAGTATTTTACGCATTTTTCTTCTCACGCTTTAGGGCCCCTAAAATGCCAGGGCAGTATAAATACCCCACATGTGACGACATTTTGGAAAGAAGACACCCCAAGGTATTCGCTGAGGGGCATAGCGAGTTCATGGAAAATTAAACTTTTGTCAAAAGTTAGCGGAATAGGAGACTTTGTGAGAAAAACAATAAAAATCAATTTCCACTAACTTGTGCCAAAATAATTATTCTATGAACTCGCCATGCCCCTCATGGAATACCTTGGGGTGTCTTCTTTCAACAATGGGGTCACTCGTGGGGTATTTCTACTGCCCTGGCATTTTAGGGGTCCTAAAGCGTGAGAAGCAAAATGCGTAAAAATAGCTCACTCCTAAAGGTACTCATTGGATTTAGGCCCTTTGCGCATCTTGCCTGCAAAAAGTGTCACACATGTGGTATCGCCGTACTCAGGAGAAGTAGGGCGATGTGTTTTGGGGTGTATTTTACATATACCCATGCTGGGTGAGAGAAATATCTCTGTATATTGACAACTTTGACATAAAAAATGTCAAAAGTTGTCAGTATACAGCGATATTTCTCACACGCAGCATGGGTATATGTAAAATACACCCCAAAACACATTGCCCTACTTCTCCTGAGTTCGGCGATACCACATGAGTGACACTTTTTGCAGCCAAGATGCGCAAAGGGGCCCTAAATCCAATGAGTACCTTTAGGATTTACAGGCTATTTTACGCATTTGGATTCTCACACTTTAGGGCCCCTAAAATGCCAGGTGAGTATAAATACCCCACATGTGACCCCATTTTGGAAAGAAGACACCCCAAGGTATTCCGTGAGGGGCATGGTGAGTCCATGAGAATTTTTATTTTTGGCACAAGTCAGCGGAAATGTATTTATTTTTTGAGAATTTGTTTTTACAAAGTCTCATATTCCACTAACTTGTGACAAAAATAAAATTTTACATGAACTCACCATACCCCTCACGGAATACCTTAGGGTGTCTTCTTTCAAAATGGGGTCACATGTGGGGTATTTATACTGTCCTGGCATTTTAGGGGCCCCTAAAGCGTGAGAAGAAGTCTGGAATCCAAATGCGTAAAAATGCCCTGTGAACTCTAAAGGTACTCATTGGATTTAGGGCCTTTGCGCATCCAGGCTGCAAAAAGTGGCACACATGTGGTATCGCCGTACTCAGGAGAAGTAGGGCAATGTGTTTTGGGGTGTATTTTTATATATACCCATGCTTTGTGTAGAGAAATATCTCTGTATATTGACAACTTTGAATAAAATTTTTATACAAAGTTGACAATTTACAGCGATATTTCTCACACGCAACATGGGTATATGTAAAAATACACCCCAAAACACATTGCCCTACTTCTCCTGAGTTCGGCGATACCACATGAGTGACACTTTTTGCAGCCAAGATGCGCAAAGGGCCCTAAAACCAATGAGTACCTTTAGGATTTCACAGGCCATTTTACGCATTTGGATTCTCACACTTTAGGGCCCCTAAAATGCCAGGTGAGTATAAATACCCCACATGTGACCCCATTTTGGAAAGAAGACACCCCAAGGTATTCCGTGAGGGGCATGGTGAGTCCACAGAATTTTTATTTTTTGGCACAAGTCAGCGGAAATTTATTTATTTTTTTAATTTTGTTTTTACAAAGTCTCATATTCCACTAACTTGTGACAAAAATAAAATTTTACATGAACTCACCATACCCCTCACAGAATACCTTGGGGTGTCTTCTTTCCAAAATGGGGTCACATGTGGGGTATTTATACTGTCCTGGCATTTTAGGGCCCCTAAAGGGTGAGAAGAAGTCTGGAATCCAAATGCGTAAAAATGCCCTGTGAAATCTCTAAAGGTACTCTTTGGTTTAGGGCCCTTGCGCACTCCAGGCTGCAAAAGTGGCACACATGTGGTATCGCCGTACTCAGGAGAAGTAGGGCAATGTGCTTTGGGGTGTATTTTTATATATACCCATACTTTGTGTAAAAATATCTCTGTAAACGACAACTTTTAAAATTTTTTATACAAAGTTGACAATTTACAGAGATATTTCTCTCACCCAACATGGGTATATGTAAAAATACACCCCAAAACACATTGCCCTACTTCTCCTGAGTACGGCGATACTCACATAAGTGCTGCTTTTGCAGCCTGAGTGCAAAGGGCCCAAATTCCAACGAGTACCTTTAGGTTTTACATGGCGGCTCACAATTTAGCCCCGCCCAAAATGCCAGAACAGTAAACACACCCACAAATGACTCCATTTCGAAAGTAGACACCCCAAGGTATTCACTGAGGGGCATAGTGAGTCCGTCTGAGATTTTTTTGCCAGAAGTTATCAGAAATTGAAACTTTATTATTATTTTTTTCTCAGAAAGTGTCATTTTCCGCTAACTTGTGAAAAAACATGAAATGATACATGAACTCACCAAGCCCCTCCGCGAATACTTTGGGGTGTCTTCTTTCTAAAATGGTGTGATTTGGGGGGTATTTATACTATCCTGACATTCTAGCACCTGAAGAAACATGACAGGTGCTCAGAAAGTCAGAGCTGCTTCAAAATGCCGAAATTCACTTTTTTGCACCATAGTTTGTAAACGCTATAACTTTTACCCAAACCAATAAATATACACTTATTGGATTTTTTTTTATTAAAGACATGTAGAACAATAAATTTAGAGAAAAATTTATATAGAAATGTAGTTTTTTTTGAAAAATTTTACAACAGAAAGTGAAAAATGTCATTTTTGTGCAAAAATTTCGGTAATTTTTGATTAATAGCAAAAAAAGTAAAAATGTCAGCAGCAATGAAATACCACCAAATGAAAGCTCTATTAGTGAGAAGAAAAGGAGGTAAAATTCATTTGGGTGGTAAGTTGTAAGACGGAGCAATAAACGGTGAAAGTAGTGTAGTGCGGAATTGTAAAAAGTGGCCTGGTCATTAAGGGTGTTTAAGCTAGGGGGGCTGAAGTGGTTAATGAGGATCGGAAAGCTGAATAAACTGGTTGCATGAGGTGTCATAAAGAAATAGATATCCTCTCAGAGATGCCATCACATGTAGAGATAAACTCATAATATGTAGAGATATGAAATGTGCTAGTCTTCTATTGTACTGATTGGAAAAGTGAATTTAGGTTTGTTCTATAATCTATAGTTTTAGTTGATATGAATCTCCTTTTACTGCAGATATCCCTCCTTGCACAGAATATGAACTCATGCATTTTCCATTCAGAATGAGAGACTGGTTAAAAAATGTTCTCATGCAGCTCTATGAACGGGGTGACGAAAACACTGGACTCCTTTCTGAGAAGCAAAAAAGCAAGGTAAGAGGAGTGATGTTCTTTCTTTTTTTCTAGCAATATTAGGTAGAAGGACTATAAAAAACACTGAGTTGAGCGGACCCTGGGTTTACAATATAGATAATTGCATGTGACCCTGATGACACTTGTTGAATTGATTAATGTGAATGAACGTAAAGAAGTTTTTCAGGGCTTTAATATTGAAGGCCGGACTGCAGGGACCGCCCTGGATGAGCAGAATAAAATGACTGGAGCTAAGCTACAGCACCAGTTACAGCCACAACTGTTTGTATAACGCTGTCCCCATGTACACAATAGAGGGGACATGGCCCCTTCATTCGGCTGATTGGCAGGGATCCTAAGAGTCAGGTCCCCAATGTAACGGATCAGCAAGTGTGAACCCACAATGCTGCTACCTCACCAGTCTTGGAGTGGGGCTTACCCTAAGGGCATTATTATGGCACTTCTCCGGTAGTCACCCTTTATCCCTTATACAGGATAAGCTCTTCAGAGCAGGGTCCTGATTCCTCTTGTTTTAATTGTTGACTTGTTTGTTGCTATGTTATTTATGACTCTGTTTGTACTTGAACCCCATGATTGTGAAGCGGTGCGGGATATGTTGGCACTATATAAATAAAGATTATTATAGCTGTTAGCAGCCAGACCGCTACCTCCTGGGATAGTCCCAGTGTAGTTGGCAGCAGACCCACTGGGGGCAGGGACGTCTGTGCAAGCACCAAGAGCTTTGGATAGAGAAAATTTACCCAAAAACACAAGAAACCATAGGTACAGAACAGGCACCAAGGCTAGAATGCTGGTTTTAGAGATCCAGGCAGTGCACAGTTAATGTGGACACAGGAAAGACTTGCAGGCAGGGTAGTGGTGAGGCACACACACGGCAGGCAGGCTGGGAACCTGACTGGAGCACAGAGTAGACAGAGTAGACACACTGGCTTAACTTCAATACGAACTGAACTTGGATTGTAGGAGAGCACAGGCAGGATGGAAACAGAACTAAGGCCCCTTGCAGACGAGCGAGTATTCCATGCGGGTGCAATGCGTGATGTGAATGCATTGCGCCCGCATGGAATACGGACCGATTCATTTCAATGGGTCTGTGTACATGAACATGAGCGGTGGATTTCATGCATCATTTTTGCTTTGCATGAAAATCACAGCATGTTTTATATTCTGCATTTTCCACGCAACGCTGGCCCCATAGAAGTGAATGGGGCTGCGTGCAAATCGCATTCCATCCGCAAACAAGTGCAGATGTGATGCGATTTTCACGGAGGGTTGCTAGGAGATGTTTGTAAACATTAAGTTTTTTATCATGCACACAGTAAATCGCATTGCACCCTTGCGATAAAAACTGAACAACTGAACGCAATCGCAAGCAAAACTGAATGGACTTGCTTGCGAAATCGCTCAGTTTTCACTGATCGCGTCCGCAACGCATCTGGACCTAATCAGCTCACGCTCGCCTGCAGGGGGCCTAAGAGTACAGCAGGATTATAGGCAGAAAATAACGCAGGATATATGCAAGTAAATAGCAATAGCACTAGACTGTCAAACACCATTGCTAGTAACCAGGGAACTTAAAGCTCAGGCACCCTCTCGTTGGAGTCGATGCCTTAAATACTTAGGGACCTTTAGCCATTGGCTGGGGAAGGATTTGGGAATGCATGGCCCTTTAAGACCCTGGAAGGAGCATCAGGCAGGAGAATGATGAGGATGCCAGCGACCAGAATGCCGGATGGCATGGTGAGTGGTGTGGTATCCGCACCCACAGGGGACAGCAGTAGAGCAGCAGGCACGGACCACAGACCTAACAACCACCTTCAATAATATAATATAATAATATAGTAAAAAATACCCCATTTAAATGGGATTCCAGGGAGAAGTTTTTATGTTAACAATATGAGTAGAGGTTGAAAATAAAAAAAAAGTATCATTACTCACCTCCATTGATTCCTCATCAATGTGTTCTGACTCAGGACACAGATACATTTGATTTACTGTCAGGAAAGGCCTGCTCAGCAAGAATTTCTGACCCATAGTCTTAAAAATAAAAATCCTCCCTGGAATTTCTCCAAGTTAGGACATGGAGAGGCAACAGTTTTTTTTTATTCTCTGTCTACTGGACAGAAAAACAGTTTGCAGCTCTAGAACCCACAAAGTTCTACCTGGACCTCTGTCAATAACTTAATGTGCTGCAGTATATGATATTGTATTATACAGTGAGATGGTTTTGCTGAGCATGATTATACCTCTGTATATAACATGAAAAATGATTGCATATTCACATGATCCAAAGTTCTGTAGGTAGACAAGACTGTGGTGACGGTAGGTAGGTACATAGTCAGAGAACACTGTGGTGGTGGTGGTAATGTTTAAATTCTGCATACCGTTTTCTATCATTAGGTGAAGAAAATCTATGAGAACGAGAAACGACTACAGGAAGGCGATCATAACATTGAACTCTTAGTGAGGGATTTTCAAAAAAACTACCACATGTATGTCTATCCAGTTCACTGGCAGTTTCATCAGCTCGACCAGCATTCAATGGACAGGCAAGTAAATGACTAGTAACCTCATCACTCATCTTAGAAGTCACTCCCTCAGTTTATGTGTCTTGAATCCAGTTGATCATAAGAATAAGGGCTCATGCACACAACCATTGCCTGTTTTGTGGTCCGGAAATTGCAGATCCGCAAAACACAAATACCGACTGCGTGCATTCCGCATTTTGCGGAACGAAACGTCCTGTCCTTGTCCATAATGTGGACAAGAATAGGACATGTTCCATTTTTTTGCGGATCCAGAGATAGCAAAAAAAACGTCCAGCTCCTTTTCCTTAAGAACCAATGCTTTATTCTTTAACATATTCATTTAAAATCCATTTGTACAAACTGAGAAACTATAGTAGAATGTGACGCGTTTCGGGCCACTTGCATATGGGCCTCTCATCAAGACAATAGATATTTTTGCGGATGGCACAAAATGGAAATACGGGCACGAAATGCACACGGTGTGCTCTCCGCATCGCTTGCGGAACCACTGAAGTGAATGAGTCCGCAGACTAACAAAAAATGCAAATCGGATGTGGACAAAAAATAAGGTTGCGTGCATGAGCCCTAAAAGGAGTTAATGATGTCAGTAAACCAGAGATTGGTGCTACCAGAGAAAGGACATATGATCATGTCTGTCAAAGCTGCCTGTCTTGCTGCTCCTCACATACAAGTGGGGACCATATTGTGGTTGTTGATGCAAGAGATATTAACATCACAATTTGTTTAGTTTGAACTCCTTGCCAAAATCCACCGTACATGTGTAGTGGAACAGGCCAACTTTTGTTTTGGAGTTTTCGGGGTTTGTTTATTTTTTCTGGGACAAGTTGCATTTTTAATGGTACCATTTAATTTACCATTTCCTGATCATCCTACCGCAGTGGGGTGGGGGGGGGGGGTATTGACTCAGTAACTGCCTATGGACTCCAGGAAATGAAAACTTCAGGTAAAACATTTTACATCTGGTACTGGAAGATGTGACAAATGGTTATGGGTGAAATAAAAAAATAAAATAAAAATTCCACCATAGTTTTTATTTTTTTTTACACCATTCACTGTGTGCTAAAATTGTCATGACTACCTTATTCTGCGTCTCAGTACGAATATGGCAATACCAAATGTATGTACTTTTCATTATGTAGCACTACTTTAAAAGAAAAAAAAACTTTAAAAAAAGTTAAATTTTTTGCATATTTCCGTCTACACAGCGATGTGAGGGCTTGTTGGTTTGCGGGGAGAGCTGTAGTTTTTATTGGTAGCATTTCTGTGTACATCTGACTTTTTGATTACATTTTATCCCATTGTATTGGAGGGACAAGGTGACCATATAATGGCAAATCATGCTGTTTATTTTTTCCATCATGACATTCAACCCTTAGGCCCTCTTCACACGGGCGAGTTTTCCGCACGGGTGCAATGCGTGATGTGAACGCATAGCACCCGCACTGAATCCTGACCCATTCATTTCAATGGGTCTGTGTACATGAGCGTTTTTTTTCACGCATTACTTGTGCGTTGCGTGAAAATCGCAGCATGTTCTATATTCTGCGTTTTTTACGCAGCCCTAGTCCCATAGAAGTGAATGGGGCTGCGTGAAAAAAGCATTGCATCCGCAAGCAAGTGAGGGTGCGTTGCGTTTTTCACTGATGGTTGCTAGGAGATGTTGTTTGTAAACCTTACGTTTTTTATCACGCGCGTGAAAAACGCATCAAAACGCATTGCACCCGCGAGGAAAAAACTGAACAACTGAACGCAATCGCAGACAAAACTGAATGGCTTTGCCTGTGAAATCGCACAGTTTTCACTGAACGCATCCGCAATGCATCTGGACCTAATCCGGACACGCTCGTGTGAAAGAGGCCTTAGATATTTTTGGATGTGGCGATAACAATGAAATGTATTTTGTTATTGTTTATGTAAAATTGGGAAAGGGTTGGGTGATTAGATTTATTTTTGTTATATTTTTGTGGGGTTTTTTATACTATCATTTTTAGTCCCCTTAAGGGGACTTAAACATGCCATCTTCTGATTGCTTGTACTATACACTGCGAATTAATACAATTGCAGTCAGTGGGATATTTACTGGCAGCCTGGCAAGCCTTGCCCATCGGCATGGCTTGGAAGGCAGCTTACTATTCCCCCTACCAGACCCCAGGCTGTCATAGCGATTTTTTCCTCTGTCTACCTGCTCAGATTCTGTGATTGGTATTGACCGTAGCCTGTGAGGGATTAAATGAACAAAATCAGGTGTCAGCTGTATTTCACAGTCAATTGTGGTGTTCCTGAGAAAACGAGAAAAACTTTTATACTTTATGCCAATGAGAGCTTCAGTAAGCCAAGGGGTATGTCCAGCACTGGAAAGCTGAGCAATTGAGGTGCACCATGGGGCTATGACCTGCCCCTCGGTGCACAGAGGCCCTCATTTGCATTAAAAAGCACCTTTTTTTCTCAAAGATACAATAACAAATTTTCACAAGACAGGTTTCATTTTAATCACCCTATGAATTAATAGGAATGACCCGGCTAACATCTGCTCTTTAAAGGGTAGCTGTCATCATGTTGTACTATTATGTACTGTAATACGTGAGTTGTACTGCAGATAAGAGTTCAGATCACTTTCTTTGATTTTTCTACTGCCCCTTAATAGTGTTTAAAGCTGCTCTGAAATACATTGTCAGGACTGCTGTGCAGGCGCAAAAGAGTCCTCTCCGTTATGTTAGCACAGCAGCTCGGACTGTGTATTTCAGAGCAGCTTTCTGTGCTGACAGTGGGGGAATTAAAAATAAAAGATGGCAATATGGATTCCTTATGTGCAGTACTACTCATGTATTACTGCAGATAACAGTCCAGAATCGTGGTGACAGGTTCCCTTTAAAGATTGGCACCTGCTCAGTAGCAGAGCTCAATAGGAACTCAGTGATTTTACCATAAACTGCAATGGTAAACCATTGCAGACTATGGTATAATTGATCTAATAACTGCATGTTCAAACTCCATATAGGGGGCTAAGAAAAAGTAAAAAAAAAAAATCAAATCACCCCCATTTTACAAAAAAAATAAATAAACAATAACATAATACATGCATTTAGTATCACCAAATCTGAAAATGCTTGAACTACTATTAAAATATAAAGGTATTTATGCCACATGGTGAAGATCATAAGGAAAAAAAAATAAAAATGGCCAAAATGGTATTTTTGTTTGCATTATCTCCACCACAAAAAAATAAAATACAAAGTGATCAAAAAGTCACATCCCAAAATGTTATAAATAAAATCTAAAGATTGTCACACAAGATCAAGAGCCCCATAGATGAAAATGTAAAAAAGTATTTTTAAGAAAAAAAAAAACATACAAATCTGGTTTCACTTTAAATGTACTGATCCGCAGGATAATTTTAACACGGTAATTTTACAACACGTTAAACCTGGTAAAATCCAAAACCCAAGGCTACATAAGTAAAAAAGTTATGGATCTTGGAAGGAAGGAATCAAAAATGGCTGCCTCAAGAGGTTTAAAGCCTTCTTTGAATTGTATTGCAGGCTGCTTACACACTCAGAGCTGGCTGCCCTCCGAGCACCTCTCATCCCAATTGAGCATTGCGTGAATGCATTTCTACAAGCGTGTAACACAAACAATGACAGACACATCTCTCTGTGGGAATGGTGCCACTGTTTTGGTATCAAAGAAGGTACGTGTATGTCTTATGTCCAAGGAAAAGTCAAAACCTATCCAACCAATATTTATACCATTTGCCTCTAAAATTAAAAATATTTTACTGTTTTTCTGACTACAGCTCCTATGCAGGTTTATGTGTTTCTATGGTAACATACTAGAAACAAACTCTTTAGCCTACCTGTACACGTTGCGGAATACGCAAGTTTTTTCTGTGTGGATTCCGGTGCGGAAAAAACGCAGCATAGTACAGTACTAGTAAATCACAGTTAGGCCTTTTTCACACGAACATTGGGACCATTCATTTCAAGATAGAACTTGTCCGCAAAAAACGTAATGCACACGGATGTCATCCATTTTTTTTGCGGATCCATTTTTTGCGGACCGCAAAACCATATGGTCGTGTGAAAGAGGCCTTAAACAAATCTCATGCACACTTTGCAGATTGTTACCGTGCAGAAATTGACCTGTCGTGCGGATTTCCACAGCAAAACCGCATCTAGTCCGCACATTTCAGATTTTGGTGCAGATCTGCTGCAGAAAAGCACATAAATCCGCATGGAAATTTGTGTGGATCTTGTGTGCATTCCCCTGCACTCATGTGCAGGTGGCCTTAGAGTTTGGTTCTGCAGTCATACTCCTGTGCTCCTCCATTCACCTTTTCTTGCTGATATTTATTTAAAGGGGTTATCCAACCCATATAATGACCCCCCAATGACCGGGATCTGGCTCCCCAGCACCTACGTCGCTCCTGACCCCTTCACGGCCGCTGCTGCATCTCCTTGTCACGCGGATCAAAACATCTAGCAACCGGGGGACCAGCCAATATAGCAGGCCGCGACTGGGACAATCCTTCCTACCGTCATGTGCAATACCTAAATTTTTTTATTTTACATTGAATCAATAAAAAATAGCTACAAACTTGCCTTTAAACCAAAACTAAGTATACAGTTTACTAGTTTGTATAACACATAGAAGACATTTATGGGGAGATTTCTCAAGCTGGAGAATGCACTTAATTTATGATGCGGCGCACAACCCTTTATACATTTTTGGGAAAGCAGAATAAAATGCCCTATACCACTAAATTTTGTCACAATGGTGACTTCAGAAAACTGGCATATGAGGTAAACAAATCTCTCCATCAGTGCGGCCATTTTAAGAACATTTACGGTAAGCCTCTGGAGGTTCCTCTTAAAATCTGTCTATGCATATTTTCAATATAAAGATACTTGGTATTAAATAGCCAGCGGCAACATTTTGGGTGAAATGTAATGTTGACTTGAAAATTCCTATGTAAAATCATAATGAACTAATTAAACCAGTCCAATTAAAATTCTCTTTATTGATCAATATTCCAAAATGAACATCATGAAACTTACATCCTCAGTAGAATATATGACAATTCATCAAAAGTCACATCACATAAAAATGCTTTGCAAGATATTGTGAGTATATTTGAAAAAAAATAAAAAAATTTTATCCTCTTATTTTGCAGGTGACATTAATGAAGACTTGCTGTTCTGAATCTTCACTGTAAACACTAAAGTTCTTCATGACCGACCTCCTTACATTGTTGACATGCATGCTGTTTCTAGCAACTAATGGCTGAAGCGAAGTGCCCTCAGACTATTGATTCAGCAAATAGAGGTTATTTTTGTGTAATGGCAAATTTCCTCATTTCCTCATGGTTTTCAGGAGTTCTGTGTGCAGTCCTTTAATGGGAACTTTCATTGTTTACTGCTCTGGTTATGATCCCACAAGTACAGGGTCATCAGAGTCGTATCTCATAATGAGCCACCACCAGTTTGTCCATCACCATCACACGAAGGGTCATATCTACAGACTGCAGGTTGGGATCTTGAAAAACTTAAGGGACTCGTACCGAAAGTATATTGGAGAATTGTTCAATTTTTCTATATGCAAAAAATAAAATACATTTGCCTAAGGGTCCTTTCACACTTGCGTTCTGAGGATCCGGCAGGCACTTCCGTCCTGCCGGATCCGTCAGAACGCAAGTCACCTGAAGCATTAGAAGACTGATCAGGATCCTGATCAGTCTTCGAATTGCTTTCAGGTTACTATGGCAGCCAGGACGCTACTAGCGTCCTGGTTGCCATAGTAGGAGCGGGGAGCGGGGGAGTGGTATACTTACATTCCGTGCGGCTCCCGGGGCGCTCCTGAATGACGTCAGAGTGCCCCATGTGATCACGTGATCCATGCACTGGGGCGCCCTGACGTCATCCTGGAGCGTCCCGGAGCCGCACGGAATGTAGCATGCCGCTCCCGCTCCCTGCTACATTTACCATGGTAACCAGGACTTTAGCGTCCTGGCTGCCATGGTAACCAGTCAGAAAAAGCTAAATGTCGGATGCGGCAATGCGCCGAAACGACGTTTAGCTTAAGGTCGGATCCGGATTAATGCCTTTCAATGGGCATTAATTCCGGATCCGGCCTTGCGGCAAGTGTTCCGGATTTTTGGACGGAACAAAAAGCGCAGCATGCTGCGGTATTTGCTGCGTCCAAAAAACGTTCCGGTCCTGAACTGAAGTCATCCTGATGCATCCTGAACGGATTTCTCTCCATTCAGAATGCATGGGGATTATCCTGATCAGGATTTTTCCGGCATAGAGACCCGACGACGGATCTCTATGCCGGAAAAGAAGAACGCAGGTGTGAAAGGGGCCTAAACCAGAATACCCCATTAATAGCCCTGAATTAAGTGACTTTTATTCTTAGATACCTTACAGTACATACTAATATGTTTTTCGTGCCAAAGTCTGTATTAATGTGAATTGATGAATAAATTTGTTCTGCAATACGGCATTGGTCAGTCTAGGTTATTAAGAGCATTTGTCAGCATGATCAACCCTAATAAACCAGGCATATTGTTTGGTAGGGTTGATCATGCTGAGTAATGATCCTGCTTGCGAGTTATCATCTGTTCAATGCTAATTACCCATGTTAAATGAACTTGCGATTTGCAAGTTTCGCTTTCGGGCTATCTAAGAATTCCGCTTCTACAGTATCTAAAAGTCTATGCTGGCCAGCAAAGACTTCTATTATGACGGAATGCAATATGGAATGCCTCTTATAGGCTTCCGTGATGCATGCCATCATATAATTCCATTATGGTCCGTGGTAACGGAAACCATTATGGAATTCTTAGATAACCTGAACCCCAAACTTGCAAATCACAAGTTTGCTCAACACTACTAATTACCTATTTTGAGCACCAAGATGCTGGCCTAGCACTTGGAGCACTGCTAATTGTCAGGGATGCGGTGTGGGTGGGAAACTCCACACCGAGCACAGGAGGATAGGGAACAGGAACTAGGCCTGGAAACTAGGGTAAAGGAGAAGGTCACCTCCTAGAACAACCCTAATCCAAGTCCTGACTAACTATCAGTATGAATTGACCTCGATGGTAGGAAAGTTCATACACAGGAACCTAGAGCCATAACACACCCTGTAGGGCCCTGTTGTAGTGACATGACTTGAGACAACCTATTCCTCCACCAGAAGGATGAACAGGAGTCTCCCTCAGGCCTAGATACAAAAGACAGGGAAATACAACAAACAAAATACAAATAGGGAAGACGACACTTAACTTCACGTTGAGCAAAGGCAGCACCAAGAGCTCAAACGAGATCCAACAACTATCTAGCCTAGAGTCCAAAAACCGAAGCTATAAACCACACTCCCAGAAGGGGTTAGCAGTAATAAATAGGGGAGTTTAAATGACCATACCAACAACACCTGCAAGGGGTGTGGTCATTACCAAAACAACAAGTGATCCACAAGGAGCCAGTCAGATTAGCCTACGTGTTGCCAGTCTCTCTGATCTCCTGGCACCTGTCACGGGAGTGTTCGTGACACTAATGCAATTCCTCTGTGCTCCCCCCTCCGCTTTGATTCACAGGACTAGACATCTTGTCTAGCCCTGTCGTTCTCATGCCTGTGCTGTGGCTGATTAAGCTGGACTTGTGCACTTCATCTGCCTCTGCTACCCAAGCAGTGCAGATTCAGAGTCAGCATGTGAAGATGATGTCAGTCCACCTGGAACTGAAGCTGCGGACACATCCACTTCTAGTTGGACTGACATTATTGGTGCATGCTCACTCTGAATCTGGCAGATCAAGAGAGAAAAGTCCAGAGTAGTCAGTTCCATGTGAAAGGTGCTCTGCCATACATTACATATCACAATTGACTCACTTATGGCAATGTCCTCTGCAAAGAGAAGCTTATGACATATGTGCCAACCACAACAACCAGTGTTAGTGTTCTCAGTACCATAGCACTGTACAATGTGTACTAACCTTGCAATGGGAGATACAAGCCTTAGGCATCTGGAGAAGCTGAAAGATTATGAAGCTCTTTATATTACAGATGTAAAAGTTTTGAATGATGTATTATAGAAGTATTTAAAAGGATTTTTTATATATACATTTGAAGAGGAAGTTTTAAGTTTTTTCTATGCACTGGATTTTGTTAGACAACCTACTCTATAGTAACATGCTAAAAAGAAATCTTTGAAAAAAATGCACAAATGCCGCATCATAACCGTAGGGGGTTTTGGTGCACTTTTTACATTTTGAGAAAGGAAGTGATCATGTTTAGAACCATATGTAAGGATGAACCTGTAGCACGTTGCTAGAATACATAATTTTGGTTTGGCCAATTTAGGATTATAAGGTGTACTAATTGTTTATATTCAATATGTTGCTCATGTTTATTGATACTACATAATTACTGCCACTAACAATGAGTGTTTAGTTTAAAACCGACGATGTGTATAACTGCATCAAACACCCTAACATATGGATCCACTCCACATTTTCTTCAAAACCAGCACCTCTATATAGATGGGGTCAGTTCAGGGGGGGTCCGATTACCACTGAGGAAGGGGACACGTACCCCGAAAAGCGTATGGTTAGATCCTTCGAGCGCAACACCACTGAGGAACAATAAAGAAAAAAATGCAACTGCAAAAGTGCCGCTCAGGATTTATTTTGGACGTGCGAAAGCGGGCCAGAGGTGACGGCAAACAGAGACTATATACAAACATCGCAGCCACTGCACCTACAGCCCACCAGCGCGGCGAAAACTGAGCTACATTGGCGGGGTACACAGCGCAGAATACCTACAAGGAACCGCATCCAGGCACTTGAAGATCTAGCGGTAAGATCGTTCCTTACTATTGCCGGCCACACACGTGGCAGACTGTGTTACAGCGGGACGCCGCTGGCACATTCATATAGCGGGACGTCGCTGTACACTATTTCTCTGAAGTGAAGTTACCCGACCAGGGGAATGTACTTAGGCCGACCGGTGCACAAGGCGACCTATGTACAGTATTTTAATTGAAGACCTTTCAATATAGGACAGAGGATTTTATTAACTGGTGATCCATACTAATCTCCAACTGCAATTGTATGAGTTGGAGATAGTGGGGTGATTTACTACACATCGAGTAGATCCAGTAGGCTAAGGATATCCAAGTATGAAGGCAGTGTTTCTATTTTTTGTGAACTGTAAGTTTTAAGTGTGGCAGCTGTCCCATCAGGGTGAACATTGATCGTTCATCGTTATTATTGGTTACCATTTTTATTGATACCTGCACTTTACTCCGCTGTATTTATTCTATTTTATTTTTTTGTTTCATTATATTTTAACCTTAATAAATTCAATATCATCCCAATATCCGTAGAGTTCCCAGTATATACTTTTATTCTATATTTGGAGAAGCGTTTGAAATGCTGACAGCACATCCAACTGCTCGTTGCATATAGTGACAATAATGACAAGGATCCAAACTTCAGGACAAATCTCTGGATTAATGTTCGGGTCTTAGACACACAAGATGCCTTCATAGAAGTCTCTTTGGTCTGGCTTAGCAGGAACTCCAGATCTATCAACCAAAAAGAATTTGCAAAGGCAGTAGAGGACCGGCCTGGTGGCACAACCTGCAGGGTTGAGATGGATGGAATAGAGAGCCATTGTTTAGGTGTAGAGAACTTACTAATGCTTTCAATGTGGTTACTGGCATAAACATAGAAGCATTGTGTCTCGTTGTATATGCAACCCAGAACAATCTTGTGTAAAATTTAATGTCATCCATGTGAATATCTAGCTCACGTTGTGGAAAGTTTGCAATCTCTACAGGTAAGTTCAAGCCTGGATGCTCCTCTAGTTCAAGCCTAGATGCCCGTCTAGATGCTAATTGTTACAGCAATGGCAGTCACAACCCGCCATTGCCCAGACAAACTTACACAGTGGCCGGACCCACCACCCTCTGCTCTTACCCCAGAGCGAGTTCCATCTACCAGGCCTTCTCTATCTCCTCCCGCAGGCTGTGGGCTGCTTGCCAGTCAGACTCTTCCTTGCACCTGGTAGCGGCCTGGTGATTCCTTGCAGTAAGGTCAAGATCCCTGTATAGGGGTTAAAGGGCCAAAACCAGCAGAACACCCCTAGGTGTAGCCCAAAGTCAAAGGGGTCGGTCGGCACAGTAGTTCCACACGTACTACCGTAACAGTTTGCTCAGGTCATAGAACCCAGTGTCTGACCCAAAATGGGCCTGCATTAAGTGTAAGAACTGACCACTCAGCATAGTCGCCAGGAGCACCTGCTGCATTATCTGCATATCATATATGCCTTCCTGGACACCATGTCCACTACTGCTCCTGTACTGCATGGTCTGTGTGGTCGTGTAAACGATGAATTTGCCAGTTGAGATGTCCCATCAACTCTTGATAACCTGATTACCCTGGCTACCCGATTTGATCTTCGCTTTAGAGAACAATTCAGGGAGTCTGCACTTGAGAGGAGAGTTCTCAGGTTGGCACTTACTTTCCAGAGACCCATGATTCCGACTTCTGTATCTACTAATCCTGAACCAATGCAACTGGATAAGCTCTGATGGTCTGAGGAGGAGCATCATTATAGATGCAGTAAACACTTGTGTTTGTATTACTGAATCAAAGGACACTGTGCTCACTTGCCCTCTCAAGGCAGGAAACTTCAGAGCCTAGGATCGGTTGGAGAGACAACCCAGGGTAAAGACAAGCTCTCTCCAAAGTTGTCTTCCTGTGTCTGTATCCTGCAATGAGATTTGGTTTGCCATACAAGCCTTCTTAGTCTCTGGCTCGGCAGGAAACCTTCTGCAGCAGGCGTTGGGGATACTTGATACTGCATACCTAGCATGAACCTGAAGAAGTCCTTGGTGGTAAAATCTGTCAACAGGAAGGTGCTTCCGGAAACCATACAGTACAACACTGTGCCCATGGAGCTTCAAATTGGAATTCTCCACACAGAGAAGATCTCATTTTATGTCCTGCCTGCGTCTATCTGTCCCCTGCTACTGGGAGTACTCTAGCTTCACTTGCACAGTCCAATTCTAGATTGGAACTCGGGGCAAATACTGCACTGGGATTCTGCTTGTCCCTTTGTCTGGCATCAGTGTAGCCTGTCTGAGCTCCATAAGCTCCTCAGAATCTTCAGGGCCTACATCCTGCCTATGCTAACTACTCTGATGTCTTTGACAAGAAGGAAACTGAGACTGTCGCCTCATCGTCCTATGATTGTCCTATCGACCAGGTGCCTTGAACTACTCCTCCATTTGGCCGTGTCTACCTGCTATCTCTGCCTAAAACACAAGCTATGCCTGACTACATTAAAGAAAACCTAGAAAGGGGCTTTATATGAAAGTCTTCTTGACCAGCCAGTGCCAGGTTATTCTTTGTCAAGAAAAAAAAGTGGTTCTCTTTCGATGAGTATCTTCAAGATTGCAGTACTTCGTTGTCTACGAGTGTGCAGGATCTACAGGTACAACACCTGTGGGCACATGTGCCACAGGATACCATACGGGACCTGTATGCCACAATGCCCAACTGTATTTCATCTTGTATTCAGAGTTGGCCCAATAGGGTACTAGATCTTCCTTTCAATTGCACAGTTTTACCCAATAAACTTTCGCTCTATATTGTAATCAATTTCATATATTTTTGCTATTTTCACACAGAAAGTTTCATTCGATTCCAACAACTTCATGGTGCGTTTTTTTTTTTTTGTCAATAAGTGTATTTATTTTCTAGTTTTTACATACAGGATGTGGTTGGTCTTTGGAATTGTTTGTAATATGTTAATGACTAATTCAAATAGGTAGATAAGTCTGGATTTATAAAATGGGAATTCGGGTCTTACAAAATTAATTACAATGAACATCTTGTTGTTCACTGAAACCAAAATAAAGATTGAGCAAAACTTGGCAAACGAAGCTGGGATCTTCTGGTTTGGTTTACAGATCTGAGAACGAGCCTTTGTTTTCTAAAAGAGGTTGTATAGAAATGACACATATGCATTCCCAAAACATATGCAAGAACTATCCAATATTTGTAAGACAATAATCTCACTGATATGACTATTGTTCTACTAGTATATATAAGGCAGCAGTGGCACTCTAGTCATTAACACCCTCTGACAACTGATTGCCTTTCTCTCAGGTAAGACTTTATCATCTAGAAGACTACTTTACCCTTCATACATCTCACTGGTATGTGATGATTTTATAGTCTATTTTACTGTATTCAATATTTAAAGAGGACCTGTCAGAATGCAATCTGAATTCACCACGTTATACAGCAAGAGAAACTGAGTGTGTGTATATATATATATATATATATATACATACATACGGTATATATATTGTGGGAAAAGTTTCAGTAGAACCTTCAATTTATACATTCTCTCATATATCTCAGCTTTTTCTAACAGCTATTGGTACAGGACGGAGGTGCTATCAGTGACTACTATCTTTGTATATCTACTTATATACACAGTTCTATCAATCACTGATAACACCTTGTTTCTGTACCGATAGCTGTTCACAGGAAGTAGAAAAAGTAAACATACAAAATGTATAAAATACAGGTTTTACTGACTTTTTTCCCACGCAAATATATCTTAATCTGCTCAGCCTCTTCTGCTCTATAGCATGGTCCTCTTTAAGGTACACTTTGTGTTATGCCACGCCCATGCCCATCCACTTTTTATACCTCACTTTATAGTTTTTTAAAGTGTCTAGAAATCAGGAAGGTGGCTAAAAGGAGTTGTAAAATGCACCAGATTATGAACGCTGTGCACCATTATAAGTGTAGAATACTGGTGTGTAATAATGTCTCTATTAGACCGCCCCATGGTCAGGCAGGAAGAGCACTGATTGATGATAAACATGTCAATCAGTGCTTATTTGTATCAGTCTATTACACAGGTCGATGCAAGATGAATGTGCCACATTTTTGTTGGATTTTGTATATAGAGGCACAGTATGAAAAGCATAAAACTTGGTAATACAAATCCATTTTATTATCCGTTGTCGAAGTTAATTAAAAATCTTGGACAAACCCTGGTCCAGAACGGTCCAAACCCTGGACCGTTCTGGCCCTTTCCAGTGGTCACCTACTATATACTGGCAGCTGGCGGGGAAGAGCCAGTGTATGGCACGTGACCGCTGCAGACATCTTTGTCCTCAGTGGTCTAAGGAGGACCATAGCTGTTCTGCTGTGAACAACGCTAGAGGAAGAGGGGAGTATAAAATTATTATATATTTTAGGCTATTACAGAGCTTGACCATGATTTTTAATTATTTTGGTCAACCACTCTAAAGAGGACCTCTAACCTCTCCTGTCATATCTGTTTTAGCAACTACTTGAAAGGCACATCATAGAGTTGTAAGAATAGATGCTCCAGAATTATTACATGTGGAATGCAAGTAGTTAGGGTGGTTCTTTCAGCACTTTAGTTACCATTCACACCATTTGTTACTCACTCCACGCCATCTTGCCTAGTTGTTATGCATTGGAACCTGCTGCATACTACTACAGTGATAATGATGTAGACTTAAAAGACATGTATGACTATTGGACAGTCACTCTTTTAGAGGTAGGGGGGTTTCAGACTAATAGCCTATATGCAAATATTTTTCTTTTTTTTTTTTACAAAAAAACAGGTGGATGGTTTTCTGGCTATACTTTTTTTTTAAGTCACTCCATATATTCTACTTTCTCCTTTGCTTGCACTTTTAGCATGACAAACAGCTTTGCCTAAGGCTACTTCACACTCGCGTTTTGTGCGGATCAATCATGGACGGATCCGTTCAGATAATACAACCGCCTGCATCCATTCAGAACAGGTCTGTTTGTATGATCTTTAACATAGCCAAGAAGGATCCGTCTTGAACACCATTGAAAGTCAATGGGGGACAGATCTATTTTCTATTGTGCCAGATTGTGTAAGAGAATATGGATCTGTCCCCATTGACTTACATTGTGTGCCAGGACGGATCCGTTTGGCTCAGTTTTATCAGACGGACACAAAAACGCTGCAAGCAGCGTTTTGGTGTCCGTCTCCAAAGCGGAATGAAGACTGAACTGATGCCACCTGATACATTCTGAGTGAATCCTTTTCCATTCAGAATGCATTAGAATGCAAACTGATCTGTTTTGGACCGTTTGTGAGAGCCCTGAACGTATCTCACAAATGGAAAGCCAAAACACGAGTGTGAAAGTAGACTAATTTGTTCAGTCAGACCATCACTGCCATCAGACAGAGAAGGTGAATGAGTGACTCATTTACTATTACACTAGCAGATAACATCTTCCCCTCACAGCAGCTGTAATCTGACAATGGGCTCCCTATATATATAACAATTCTTGCAGGGGGGGAATGGGAACTTAAAGTAGCCCTGGAAAAAAACTATAAGTGGCCCCAAGTTGTAGTAGAGTCCAAATTGACAGAAGGTGGGGAAACACAAGTAGGCAGAGAACCAAAGTAGGCAGGGCCAGCAATACCGTAGTGCAGCACAAAATACCGCCCCAGCAAAACCAACTATATTAGTAAGTGCCGTATCATCATCTTACAAACACATAGGTAAACTGTAACCAGAAAGTGGCCAACCCCTTTAAGCATCTCTCTGGCTCATGGCTATGATAAAACAGTTGAAAGGCACACCTTTTTTGCATCCGGTAATTTCTCTATTACTTAGGCTCTAGCTGATCGCCTCTATACCTCAGGAACAGCAGGTAATGAATGGCCAATGTAGCAGACTTTGGATGACTGACTGCAATACAGTGTAACTATTTTTTCTATTTCTGTTTTGAAGATATCAAGATGAAGTATCTGCTGTTTTTTGCCCTGTTCTTCGTGGCGGTGTATTGTTTTCCAGTACGTTGTTTCCGGCAAATATATCTTACACTACACATACAGTAAATGTCTTGCTGAGTTTGGTCAATGTCTAGTTTTACTTATAACTCGGCTGGCCATGTGGTCATCTGAAATTACTGCAGGTTATTAGATGTAGCCTTATCCTTAATGGTTTTAATAAGCAGAGAAAAAACTATTAAGGATTGATTGCTGAGATTCCAAGTACACTACACGGACCTTATAGGATAAGATGCAGCAAGTGTCAAAAGCAGCATTGCGACAAAGATTTCAGTATTTCAGCTTCCATGGTCACTACCCAGCCTTCCAGAATTTGAGGATGGCTTTAGCTTCTCAAAGGACAACTTATCTACAGGATTCTCGTTAGGCTACTTTCACACCAGCGTTTTTGCTGGATCCGTCATGGATCAGCAAAAATGCTTCTGTCATGATAATACAACCGGTTGCATCTGTTATGAACGGATCCGGTTGTATTATCTCTAAAATAGCCAAGACGGCTCTGTCTCTAAAACCATTGTAAGTCAATGGGGGACGGATCAGTTTTATTTTGTGTCAGAGAAAACGGATCCGTCACCATTAACTTATATTGTAAGTCATGACGGATCCGCATCCCAGGACGCACTCAAAAACGCTGCTTTCAGCGCTTTTGTGTGCATCATGGGAAGGCAATGAAACAGAACGGAATGCATTCTGGTGCACTCCATTCCCTTCAGTTTAGTTCTGTCCCCATTGACAATGAATGGGGGAAAAAATGAAACATTTTCCTATGACGGATCTCAATAGCGGAAAGGGAAAGTGCATACAGTATGTGAAAGTAGCCTTATCCTGGTGTAAAACGCACCAAATTTATTAGGAGGCTCACACCTCTTAAAAAATGTGGCTTATCTCTATGTGTAGCAAAAATTGCGTGTTAACAAGAAAACAACTATATGATGTTGAATACTGTTGTGTTACTTTCATTGGCTAACAAGCAAAAATCATATTGCAAGCTTTCAAAGCACAGAGGCTCCATCTTCGGGCAAAATTATAGCTGTGCTCTGAACGCTGATGTTTGCTGTTTAGCCAATAAAGATATCACTCCCATAATACTTATGTAGTTATTGACACAAAAGTATTCAACATCACATGGCTCATCTCAGAAGGTCCATTTGCAGAAAAAGAAATCTACTCCAAGTAGGAGCCTGCATGGATTTCTGGTGTAAGTATTATTACATTTGTCGGGTCCCATCCATCTCACCTTTTTGACCACTGAGTAAAGCCTCATTCACATGTCAGTGTTTTGGTCAGTGATTTCCATCAGTGATTGTGAGCCAAAACCAGGATTAGAGCCTCTACAGACATAAGGTTTAAGGGAAAGATCTGCACCTGGTCTGTGTTTAGAGCCACACCTGGTTGTGGCTTAGAATCACTGACCAAACACACGCATATTTTTACCATTTATAAAAGAAAAAAACACTCCAGTAATGTAGAAGTTAAAGTAATCACATAAAAGCAAAACACAACTACTGATTTTCTGCAATAACTTTGCATGATTTGTTGTTTCTTTTTCTTACTTTAGAGTAGAAAACCTTCTCCAAGATTTTTCCCAAAATATGGAATCAAAAATCTTCACTGGAATGTATGTTTTACTGACCTCATTTTACCATTTAAAATGTGAAATACCAATGCAAGCCTCAGCTTCTCGATTGTCAAGTTTTGGAGGATGGGGACACTAAGCCACTAGAGTCCATTTTGGGGAAATCAGAGCTTCCTTGCCTCTCTAGAGGCACTGTTGAATTTATGAACGTCCCTGACTCATTTCCAGTTGAAATCTCTATAGGGTATGGTCTGCTGAGGGGATTCTCTTTCCTATTATGCAACATTTTCTGCAGAATGGGAAAGAGAATGGGAGTACTCTTTCCAGAACCCGGAATGGTCTAATGCATTTTATCTCATAAAAGTTCAGTCTCCTGTAAATTTTGGACTAGCTTTAAGATCTTGACCCACTGGTACAGGATTCCTGCTCTCCTTCATAGTATCTTCCCAAAGGTTTCAGATCTCTGTAAGAGATGCTTTACCAACCCTCATATGGCTAAGATGGGATGAGATAATCAAACTATACAACAAATTCGGCTAAAACAATTTTTCCAGTAGTCCAGAAGTGGTCTTACTCTCCATGGTGAGTTCACCTTCATCCTTTAGGAAGGGTCTTGTACTAAATTTTATAATGGCCATGGACCTAGCTATTCCACTTCTGTGAATGTCTCAAGATGTTCCCACATGACAAGTCTAAGGAGAATCTGCTGGCCTCTGAGCATAATACTTTTCCTGGAAGTTCTACGGCAGCACACAATGGGGTTAACTCGATTGACGCCTACTCAAAGCAGAAGACATGTTAAACAGCAATATTAATTAAATATGCAAACAATCAATCACTTTGGCCCATCCCCTTTTGGTGCCTATAAAGGGTTGCACACAAGACAAGACCATGTATTTATTTTTTTTTCTCCTCAAGCAGTGACATTTAGGATTTAGGTGGCCTGTATACTAGCGATGTCGCTAGTCACTCATGGCAGGGCAAAACTTTATATAAACAGTGCTGGTATACAAGAGGTGCTCTTGTCCCTGACACAAGCAGTGTTTGTTTCTCGGGTGAAACCTCTGGTCTCCTACCCTGCCTTCCGTGAGCTGGTGCTTCGGGTTACGAGGTTTCAGTGGGTGATAAAGAGGTCTGGTAAGTTACTGTAGTGCACCCGCCCACTCTGTCTTCTGTGTAGTAGAGAGAGACCAACCACGCTGACACCTTGGCTCTCACGAGATTCCAGGGATAAATCTTTTAAATTGCAACACCCACTCAGTCGGCATACGCTCTCCTGGGAAGCAGAATGCACAGAGAAACTACACCACAATTTGTACAGACTGCCTCTGATTCTGACAGCGCTGAGAAAGGTATGTCTTCAGATGATTCATCTATAATGTCCTCTGAGGATCTGTACCTGTTCCATAGAAAAAGAGCAACTTTTATTTCCCTGCAACTAAGGGCAAATACTTCCCTTCTCATCCTGTGCTCAAAGAGTGCCTGGAGAGTGAGTGGCCAAAACGAGATAAAAGAGCGGATCAAGGTTCAAGGTTTAAAGCAGTTTACAGACTAGACCCAAAAGAAATCTCCAGTTGGGAAGGACCGCCTAAGGTAGATTTAGCAGTCGACAGGCTCTCTAAAAGATCTGTGTTCCCTTCTCAGGATTCCTCTCTGCTTAAAGAGCCTTTAGACAGAAAGGCAGACTCCTTTTTAAAGAGAGACTTTGTGGCGCAACATCATCTGCGCACATTGCCTTGTCCTCAGCTCCAGTAGCAAGAGCCCTAAGGATCTGGCTAAGTCAAATGACAAATGACCTACAAGAAGGGGTTCCTAGAGAAGAAATTTTGGAGAATCTTCCCATCATAAAATCTGCAGCAGATTTTCTGTGTGATTCTCAAGTGGATGCACTGAAGTTCTCCTCCAGATCCATGGTTCTGTCAACAGCAGCCAGTAGAGCCAGCTTCACTGTTTGGTCAACAGCTGGAAGACATACTGAAGAACCTAAATGAAGGCAAGGGTATCTCATTTCCATAGCCTAAGAGACCAACAACTAAGCTTTTTCGCGCCCAAAACAAAAGATCTCCAAAGTTTAGAGGAAGATTTAGTGGAAGGAACCAGTTCAGACGGAAACCAAGCTCAGACAATAAAAATAAGATCACTAGTCAGAAGTCCTCCGATTTATGACGCCAGAACATAAATCCCTCAAGTTGGTGGCAGATTATGATTATTTGCTGCAGTTTGGTCTTCAACGTCATCAGACTCTTGGGTGTTCTCTATAATAGGGTCCATTCACACGTCCGCAATTCCATTCCGCATTTTGCGGAACGGAATTGCGGACCCATTAGTTTCAATGGGGACAGACGATGTCCCGGCCGGGTCCGCAATTGCGGATCCGCACTTCCGGGTCCGCAATTGCGTTCCTGAAAAAAATAGAACATGTCCTATTCTTGTCCGCAATTGCGTTCCTGAAAAAAATAGAACATGAATAGAAAGGCATTTTCTATGAGAGTGCCGGCGATGTGCGGTCCGCAAATTGCGGAACGCACATCGCCGATGTCCGTGTTTTGCGGATCCGCAAAACACACACGGACGTGTGAATGGACCCATAAAGAGAGGTTACTCTTTGGAACTGACACAAGTACCCAAAGACCGATTTTTGGTCAACAGAGGAGGGAATCCACTTCTTCTGCAACTAGAGAAAGAATTCATAGTCAAAAACACCCTAGAACCTGTTTCTCCTGAAGAAAAAGGAAGGGGCGTCTACTCTCATATTTTGGAGGAAAATGGTGCTTAGTGATAAATCTTACTTATTTAAACAGAAATTTAATCAAGAAAAAGTTCAGAATGGAGAACATCAATTCTGTTACAGCATTCCTGAAAGAAGGCGATTTTATGTCAACAATACACTTGAGAGATGCCTATCTCCATATACCAATCCTTCCAGTCCAGAGGAAGTTTCTAAGAATAGCAATACAGATGACCTCTCATGTTCTTCACCTTTAATTTACATGCCTTCCCTTTGGAATCTCAGTAGCCCCACGTGATCGTGGTTCTAACAGCGGCACTCAGATTACAGGGGATATTCGTGGTTCCATACTTGGATGACTGGTTAGTCAAAGCCTCCTCAGAACAACAACTGAAGCTTCACCTACAGGTGACTCTGGAGATGCTTGCAATGCATTGTTTTTTGATCAACTTGGAGAAATCGAGTCTCAATCCATCCAATCATCTTCAGTTTCTGGGATTCATCATCGACACCAGATGAATGACGATCACTCTATCAGGCGACAGAATTCTGAAGATTGTCCAAGGAGTCCACCATCTGGTGAAGAACTCATGGGTCTCGATCAGGACAGCGATGAAGGTACTGGGGTCTCAGTGATAGACGGCGTTCCCTGGGTGAGAGGTCATTTTCGACATCTACAAGCAAAATTTTTTGGACTTCTGGGACAGGAATCCTCTCTCATTAGACAGATTCTTCAGAATTTACCCTTCCACAAAAGTAGATCTAAAGTAGTGGCTGAATATTCCTCAGCTGAAAAAGGGGAGATCTCTGACAGCTCAATCAACAGTGGTTCTCACGTCGGATGCATTAAATTGGGGCTGGGGTGCCCATGTAGGAAGGGAAAGGTCTCAAGGCAAGTGGTGCCAGGAAGAAAGAACTCTCTCCTCCAACATAGAGTTGAGGGCCATCAAGTTGGCATTGCGTTATTTCCAGTCTGCCCTCCTTCAGAAAGATGTACTAGTTCAGTTGGACAACTTGTCAGCGGTGTATTATATCAACAAGCAGGGAGGGACCAGAAGTCCGTCTCTGTCCAGAGAATGTCACCAAATTTTTGTGTGGGCAGAAAAGTATCTCCATAGCCTAACAGCAGTCCACATTTGGGGAACAGAGAACATTGCAGCAGATTGGCTGAGCCAAAATGCAGTACATTCTACCGAGTGGAGTCTCAGCAAGATAATATTTTTTCAGATCACCCAGAAGATGGAAATTCCAGATATAGATGTTATGGCGACCAGGGAGAATGCCAAGACGACCAAATTTTGCTTCCTCTACAAACAGGATCGTCCCTGGGCTCTAGACGGTCTATCCATTTCATGGAAGAACATTCTGATATCTCATCATGAGGACTTAGAAGAAGATCATGGTCGAGGAGGCAGAAGCAATTGTGGTGATGCCGTTTTGGCCCAGGAGGGCCTGGTTTCCATTTGCGTTGTCGCTTTTGAGAGGCAGATATTGGAAACTTCCACTGTGCCAGGATATTCTATCCCAAGCTCATCTGTACCATCCATATTTGTCCAGACTCCATTTAACGGTATGGAGAATGAGCGGACACAACTTGCAAGACAGGGCCTCTCCAATGCTATCATAGATACAATCAGGAGACCATCTACAATGAAAACCTATTCAAAGGTTTGGAGAATTTATTTGAAGTGGTGTTCCAATCATAATGCAGAACATGACACTCTGGCGACAGTTCTTCAGTTTTTACAGAAAGGCTTTGACAAGGGTCTGAAGTATAACACGTTAAGGGTTTACTTCACAGCGATTAATGCTCACCTAAGTGGAAGATTGACCAAACAAAATGTGGACTTGGCAATCGTTCTTAAGCAACTTACCTTGCCACCCTTCGAACCTCTGGAAATAGCCGCTATAAAATATACAATATATCCTTTAAAACTCTCTTTCTTGTTGCTATTACATCTGTGAAAAGAATGGGAGAACTGCAAGCCTTGTCCTCCAGAGAGCCTTCTTAGATTCCTCCCAGGTTTTCTACCTAAAGTTAATTCTGCAATTAATCTGAATCAAGAAATATTACTACCAGTATTAAGAGTCCTGAAGACTCTCAAAAACAGTCTATACATTTGCTGGACGTAAGAAGAGCGGTCCTCTTTTATATTAATGCATCACAAGAATTCAGAAGGGACAAAAACCTCTTCCTCCAGTTTGCAGGCCCGAATAAGGGTATGAGGGCCTCAAAAGCTTCACTGTCCAGGTGGATTAAAAATGTCACCTCAGACGCATATCAACTGGATGGTCAGGATGCTCCTTTTCCTCTAAAAGTGCACTCTACGCGATCCACGTCAACCACATGGGCAGAATTGGCACAAATTCCGTTGGATCTAATTTGTAAAGCTGCCTCATGGTCCTCAGCTTCTACGTTTGTAAAACACTACAGACTGAACGTCTCAGCACTAGAGGGGTCATCCTTTGGCAAAAGAGTGATCGAGGAATCAATTGGTGTATAACCCTCCCTTGATTTTTTTATATTGCTACAGAACTCCCATTGTGTTCTGCTGTAGGACGTCCTGGAAGTAATAACATTTATTCACCGAAATTTTCATTTCCTGGAGTCCCTAGGCAGCACAACTTCCCTCGCTTAATAAATATATGTTATTGCTGCAGATAATACATGGTCTTGTCTTGTGTGCAACCCTTTAGAGCAGGGATGCTCAACCTGCGGCCCTCCAGCTGTTGTAAAACTACAACTCCCACAATGCCCTTCTGTAGGATGATAGCTGTAGGCTGTCAGGGAATGATGGGAGTTGTAGTTTTGCAACAGCTGGAGGGCCGCAGGTTGAGCATGCCTGCTTTAGAGGAAGCAAAAGGGGATGGGCCAAAGTGATTGATCGCATATTTAATTAATATTGCTGATTAACATGTCTTCTGCTTTGAGTAGGGGTTGATCGCGTTAACCCCATCGTGTGCTGCCTACCGAAAATTTCGGTGAGTAAATTTTATTACATATACTTATAGCCCTTAGGGCTAATGCACACAAACATATTTTCTTTCCATTTTTTGTGGACTGTATGCGGAACCATTCATTCCACAAAAAAATAGAACATGTCCTATTATTGTCCGCATTACGGACAAGGATAGTACTGTTCTATTAGGGGCCAGCTGTTCCATTCCACAAAATACGGAATGCACACGGACGTCATATGTATTTTTTGCGGACCGCAAAATACATACGGGCGTGTGCATGAGGCCTTAGGGAATTCTCTTTTTGTATTATAGGGGGATTCAGACTCACTCTTCTGACCTTCAGAGACTACATCTGAGTGGCAGTAGCTTCTTTCTCCTCTTTTCTCCCTTCCCCTTCTTACTTTTATTCCCTTCACTTTTTTTCCTTTTTCTTGTGTCTACTCGATATTTGGTTAAAAAGTGACTCCTTTTTTATGGCCAAATCACTTTAACGTAGCCAACCTTATGGCTGGATAATTCTGCACTAACGTTACGTACTCGGCTGTCACATGATGTCATGATGTACAAGTTATTAGTTATTCCTTTTACCTATAAAACGTGAAACATTGGGGGCAGATATAGATACATATAGCTGTGAGCAGATGTGAACGTGGAGCGCTGTATCAAATATGGAATTTTAGATTGATGGTATCCCCCGTTTTGTCTCTTTCAGCACTACCCCAGATATTGTGATTTGATCTGTGTAAGTATTTTACCATATTTATAGTTTATACATAACTACAAAATTATAAGGGCACATGGGGTATTACTGACTTGGCTACGATGGAGCCGAAACCTGTGGCAGTGTGCAGCTGATGCCGGTTTTTAATTAATTTCTAAGTGCCCACATGCCCAGCTGCTTCACCCATGTAGCCCTTACAATCAAACACATGATATGGCAGCTAATACAGATGTCTGCAAAAAAAAACTTGCGCCCACTTAAAGACAATTAGAGTGTGACTGACATTGTACTCAGCTGTTGTGGTTGCATCCACTTTGCAACTGTATTATTTTTCTGTATAACCCTTAATAAAAACTTATTGACACTAAAGACAATTAGAGTGGTTTTCAGCTATGTCAGTGCCGCCCCACCTTTACTTAAACCGGTCTACTTTGTGTTCTTACAGAAGAAGCCACCAACACGGAGTACAGTCACCAAAACACCTAACATATCTGCGACAACAGTCCGGCCTTTACAAGAATCACCTACTGTATCGGTGACAACTACTGGGCCTACCCAACAAACGACATCCTCTTTCAACACTACTGTAGACAATGATGACATCATAAGAGGAGACAACTGAGTTGCTCACTCTGTATTATGTTTTAGACTGCAAAACCGCAGTGTCTAGACTTGTTTAGGATGTAAGAAAAGAACATAAAGCACAATAAAGAATATTATAGAAAATGTATGAAGATTCCGGGCTGATTGATAATTCTGTATTTAAATTAAAACCTCCTGAAAACAAGTTTCCTATATGAAGTCTCACCCATATCTGATGTCTGATGCAACTACTGTCTCTTGTAGGTTTCTGAAAATAATAAAATATTGGCCAATATATGCATGCGCCATTGCATAGCAGCAATCCAAGAATTCGTTGGGTGGCAACTGCTAATCTTTTTGTGTGTTCTGCTGTTGTCATTGAATCTTCTTTGTGTCACATTTACATGAAATTAGGCTATTGACCTTATGATTATATAGATTTTCTGGATATGAATTATATTGTCTTGGATATGAGATTTTCTTGATTAAAAGCATCCACAAAATAATTGGAGTGCCATAGAACCTTTTATACATCATAATATCTGTGTCTTACATGCTGCCCCTCCTGTGCCTTTACCGCTGACTTGCACCTGTGACTTCCCAGGAGCTACATGACATTAAAGGGGTTATCCCATGACTAATGTAAAAAATGAAAATCAGACGTCATATAGTACATGACAATCTCTTACTAAGGGTCCATTCACACGTCCGCAAAACACGGACACCAGACATGTGCGTTGCCGACACTTTAAAAAGAAATGCCTTTTCATCTATTCCTTAGGCCATGTTCTATTTTTTTGAGGAACGGAATCGCGGATGCGGACAGGGTAGATAGCACATTTGCGGTGTACGCTGCATTTCTGCAAGTCAAATTAAACTGTTAACTTCTGCTTTTACATTGTTGGTTTGAAAAATCAAATTTTTTGTGATAGTGAAGTAATTGTATTGAATTGCTCCGTTACACTGTTGTGTGACCTAAAGAAATGTATTCTGTTTATGACACGGGCACTGCCTTACGGTTAGTGAACTTAATTGTTGACTATTGGCAGTTAAATTAAAACCAGAGATAAACCATCTGTTTATCTCCGGGGCCATAACCATAGCCCTGCCCCAGAAGTGGAAGAGATTGAGTGCACGGATGCCCAACCACTTAGGTTTGAGGATGGGGACAGGGGAAGACCACGGCAGCACGTCTCTGATGATGACGAAACACAGGTGCAAACTGCTGCGGCTTTCTGCGGTGTGCAGACCGACAAAGAGGGCAGGGGTGAAGACTGGATGGAAGATAATGTTGAGAATGATTATGTCCTACACCCCAAAATATACCACTGAAATCCATGTTTTTCATGGGTGGTGGAAAAATCATATTTTTTAAGGCCAGGAATTACCTTTGAGGCCTATGCTGCATATGTGCCAGGGACAATAATATAGTTAATCCGTCTGGGAGTTTAGGGGTTGAGATATTCCAATTTTTTGCTGTCAAGTAACTCTGCACTGCACAGGTGACAGGGACCAAAATTTAAAAAAACTTCTTTTAAATTGTTGGGTACAATATTACCATTTTTGGCGTGAATAAACCCTTTCTCTGCCTGGGTGCCAGGGCTCTACATTTTTAAAAATCGTCTGTTTCATTGGTGGGTGACATGAACCCTGTTTTGCCGTGAATAAACCCTCCTCTGCATAGGTGACAGGGACCAAAACTTCTAAAAATCGCCTGTTCCATTGGTGGGTGACATTAACCCTGTTTTGCCTTGAATCAACCCCTCCTCTGCCTGGGTGCCAGGGGGCCTACATTTTTAAAAATCGCCTGTTCCATTGGTGGGTGATATGAACCCCGTTTTGCCGCTGAGAAACCCCTGCTGTGCATTGCTGACAGGGAACCAATTTGGTAAAAAAGGAGATTTTTTGTGAAACTCACCTGTAAAATCTTTTTCTCGTTGTTTCCATTGGGGGACACAGACCATGGGTATAGCTTAGAGTATTAGTAGGAGGGACACTATGCAAATGAAAGAGCTCCTCCTCCTCGGGCTATACCCCCAGGCTCCAGCAGGAGAAACTCAGGCGTTGCAAAAGCAGTAGGAGAAGGAGAAAGAATCCAAAAAATGGAAACCATTGAACCAAAAGCCAGAGGCCCCACCATAAACAAAACAGAAAACCCCTCCTGCAACAAGCAGAAATGGGCGGGAGCTGTGTCCCCCAATGGAAACAACAAGAAAAAGATTTTACAGGTGAGTTTCACAAAAAATCTCCTTTTCTCGTACATTCCATTGGGGTACACAGACCATGGGACGTCCTAAAGCAGTCCATGGGGTGGGAAAAAACACCGACACCGCCAGAAGGAATGTCCAACTGTCAAACAGGAACCACAGCCTGCAAAACCTTGCGGCCCAAGACAGTATCAGCTGAGGCCAGCGAATGTAACTGGTAAAACTTAGAAAAGGAATGTAAGGACGACCAGGTAGCCTCCGTACACAACTGAGACGCAGAAGCACGATTGCGTCTTGCCCAGGATTCTCCCACCGCTCTAGTGGAGTGAATAGTAATCCGCGACGGGGGTACCGTGCCACGAGCGTGATAAGCCGCAGCGATAGATGAGCGGATCCATCTCGCCACAGAGACCTCAGAGGCCGCCAGGCCCATACGAGGCCCCTCTGGAATCACAAAGAGGAAGTCCGAACGGCGCAAGGAGGAAGTAGTCTTCAGATACACCTTCAGAGCCCTGACCACATCCAGGGAATGTAAAACGCGCTCCTTAGGGTCTGCCGGAGAAAGGTAAAAGGAGGGCAGAACAAGATCCTCATTAAGGAGGAAAGGGAATACCACCTCAGGCAAAAAGGATGGAACAGGACGGAGTACCATTTTTTCCTGAAGAAAAAACAGAAAAGGCTCCTGGCAGGAAAGAGCGGCCAGCTCTGATACTCGTCTAATGGAAGTTATGGCCACAAGGAAGACCACCTTCCAGGTAAAAAGAGTCAGGGAGACCTCACTCAAAGGCTCGAAAGGAACTGACTGAAGAGCGAGGAGGATCAAATTGAGATCCCACGGAGGCAAAGGGGGGGGGGAACCTACTGAGGGACCGAACGTGCCACCCCCTGCAGGAAGGTCTTCACAGGACCCAGGAGAGCGAGAGAACTTTGCAAAAAGACTGCTACGGCCGAAACTTGGCCCTTCAGGGAGCGCAGGGACAGCCCAAGCTCAAAGCCAGACTGAAGGAAAGAGAGAATCACCGAAATGGAAAAAACGAAGGGGAGGGAACCCCGAGTTCTCACAAAAAAGCAGGAAGACCTTCCAGGTACGGTAGTAAAGCCTGGAAGAAGCCGGCTTCCTTGCCCTGATCATGATTCTAACTACAGAATTCAAGAACCCTCTCTTCATCAGGATGGAGGTGTCAACAGCCACGCCATTAAATGAAGAGACCGTAAGTTCCGGTGGAAGAGCGGTCCTTGAGATATGAGATCGTCTTTGTCGGGAAGAGGCCATGGGGCGTCTGCCAGCATCCGAGCGACGTCCGAGAACCATGCGCGACGAGGCCAATCCGGGGCGATGAGAATGGTCCGAATCCCTTCCACTTCCGCTTCGATCTTGCGCTTCGGTATCAGAGGAAGCGAAGACATAGAGGAGACTTCCACTGAGACACCATTGCGTCCACCCCATGCGCCTTCGGATCCCGAGAGCGAGCCAGGAACACCGGAACCTTGTTGATGAGCCTGGACGCCATCAAGTCCACGTCCGGACGGCCCCACCGGTGACAGACTTCTTCGAAAACATCTGGATGCAGAGACCACTCGCCTGGAACCCCTTTGTTGCGGCTTAGGAAGTCCGCTGCCCAGTTGTCGACTCCCGGGATGTACACCGCAGACACCATCGGAACGAGAGATTCTGCCCACTGCAGGATCCTCTTCACTTCCTGCGTCACCGCCCGGCTGCAGGTCCCACCCTAGTGATTGATGTAAGCCACAGCCGTGGCAATGTCTGACTGAATCCGCACCGGACGGCCAGCCAGGAGAGGAGTCCAATGGGAGAGGGAGTGAAAAATCGCTCTCAGTTCTAGGATGGTGATCGGGAGGCGAGACTCTGCCGCTGACCAACCCCCCTGGACCGAGAGGGACCGGAGAACACCGCCCCAAACCAGGAGACTGGCCTGGGAGGTGACTATCCTCCAAGAGACCGGGAGAAAAGACCACTCCAACGTCAGATTTGGCAGGGACAACCACCAAGGAAGAGATGTCGAACCCGTAGAGACAGGCGGACACGAGTGTCCAGACCCCGAGGAAAGGATCTCTTGTTGCAGCGAACGGGAGTGAAATTGGGCATATGGCACTGTCTCAAAGGAGGCTACCATAAGACCCGGGGCCCGCATGCATTCCCGGTTGGGGAGATACGGGGGAGCGCCGCAGGAGCGACACCAGCCCCTGGAGATCCGGAGTGTAGAAGACACCCCTTGGATCAGGTTATCGTCCAGGTAGGGCAGCAAAAAAAAAAAACCCCGGTGCGCAGAAGCACCGGGAACGGCGCTAGGATCTAGGTAAAGACCCGAGGGGCGGTCGCTAACCAGAAAGGCAGGTAGCGACAAGCCGGTAGTGACTGCCGTTAATGGTGAGGGGCAGGAATCATCGGTGAGATTCCGCAATAGGGACATGCAGCTTAGCATCCTGCATGTCCACGGATGCAAAGGGCTACCCTGGAAGAAGAGTAGGAACCATAATGCGGAGGGACTCTATTCGGAACCACCATACCCGCAGAAACTCATTGAGCAGCTCCAAGACTAGGATCGGCGCACCGACCCCCCCCACTTTGGGACCGCGAGCAGGGTCGAGTAGACACCTATGCCCTGTTCCTCAGAGGAAACTGGGGTAATAACACCCTGGTCTAGAAGGGAAGAAAACTGCCATCAAGAGGTCCGAGGCTCTGCCCGGATCCTTCGGAATGCGTGAAGAGAAAAAACGTTCCGACGGTCTGGACGCGAACTCTAACCTGTAACTGGAAGTTACTATATCTAGAGTCCAAGAGTCCTGAACATGGGCCCTCCAAACATGAAAAGTGGAGAGCAGACGGCCCTTCCACCACGAGGGGTGGGGGCGTCCTATCCTGCGGAAGCCTGCTTAGGAGCAGCAGGGCGGACCGCCTGTGCCCTCGGAGAGCTGGAACCTTCAAGGTCCTGGTTAGCAAGGGAAGGCTTAGAAGCAGTGTTGGCTCCCCACACATTCCACTAGACCCTTCTGCGCTGAATGAACGAGAGGGCTAAAATGCAGGCACAGAGGAAACCATTGTCCCTGAAGGCCTCACAAGGAACTTGGAAGCCTGGGACATTTGGAGACTCAAATCCAACATGTCCGCGGATGTCTCTAGATCCACCAGGTCTCGGAGGAGACGCAGCGAACACACCGAGAAGGCTCTGGCAACCATCTTAGCCTGGGACATCTGGAGAACCAAGGCCAGTGTGTCAGCGGACGCATCTCATTCCGCTAGGTCTTGGTGGTGGCGCTGTAACCACACCGAGAGAGCTGGCAACACATGCTGACCAGGCCCACTGAACTCAAGACAAACGCATTGCCACTGAGCTATAAGCTTGCTTTTGAGTTGGACAGAGAACCCAGGTGCCTGTCCACGGCATCCTTCAGAGAGGAGCCGTCTAAGGCAGGGAGGGTCCTGGATATGACCTCGGAAAATTCCCCATGGAAAGGAAACCCCGTTAGTCTCCGGCTTCTTGGGCGGAAAAAAGGGGGAAAAACTCCTAACTAGTGAGGAGAATCCCTATGGAGATTAAAGGTATCACGGACAGCCGCCACTAAGTCAGCCACCTGGTGGAGAGCTTAGGCGGGAGGTCCCGCTCCATGACCTCGTCTGAGCCGGACAAAACCCCTTCAGACTTGTGCTCCCGTAGGAGGGGGGAGAATCGTCCGAATGCGCCAGTAGGCGAGGGGGGAGACGGAGTCATCCGAGGAGGGATGCTGCCTCTTAGCTGTTAATCGTCCTCCGTGGAAACCACTATGAGATGGAGTGGTAGGCGTCACAGAGTTGTTAACCACTGCCATAGGTGCCCTAAAGGACATGGCTGCCTTGGCGACTAAAGACAATTCAGCGGCCGCGCTAGACTTGCATATGCTCGCGCGGGTGGTGGTGGTGGTGGCGGGTGGGGGGGTGAGGGGGAGATACAGTCCAGGGCAGAGCAGGAGTCACAGAGCAGGGCCTCTATTTCTTTTTTTGAACAGTATAGCATGAAAACAGAAAAGCAAACCATATGCAGCAAGGGATTAAAATCCTACCGCCAATGCCCAGAAGTCCAGAGGAATCCCAGGAGAAGCCATTCCGTCCAGTAGGTGGCCAGATGAGGAAGACGGCAGCTTCCTTTGCTGGCTGGATTAATTTTTCCATCGCATTATTCACTACTCTTTTCCATGGTTATGACTACCCGGCAATCCATCAGCAGTAGCAGTCCTTGCATACTATAGGAAAAAGAGCAGGCCTCTCTGGTGGCCAGCACCGTGGCACTGCACATGGGGTGGTGCTTTTTCCTATAGTCTGCAAGCACGACCACCACTGATGGATTACAGGGTGGTCATAACCATGGAAAAGAGTAGTGAATAATGCGATGGAAAAATTAATCCAGCCAGCAAAGGAAGCAATATGGATAATAACAATACATTTGTAAGTGCCTTGTATTAACTTCCTCTACAGGATAAATGCTATTTGCTGAAGTGACACAACCCCTTACTTTCCTGTAACTTCCGCGTCCTCTCCACTTTGATTGACAGGTCCAGGAAGAATAATCATCAGCACGCCTGGCCCTGTCAATCAAAGTGGCGAGGATATGGCAGTTGCTGAAAGAGCTGAGCCTCTAGGAGTAAAGGTAACGCCCCCATTGCTCCTAGAGGCTCATTTGTATATATTAAAACATTTTTCACAGCAAAGCAGGCACATAGGAACATGGAAGCAACAATATGCCTTCTGCTCCCACGTGCACATGTAACAGGTCAGCCAGTTTCATGGGTGCAAATCTGCTGACAGATGACCTTTAAATAACCAATGCAAACATGGATAAGGAAATGCATTATTTTATTTGTAAAACATGAAATTAATGTAATTCATATTTTCACTCCTTTAAAACATCCTTCGGTGGCTAAATCTCTATGGCCTGACTTTAAGCCAATAAATTATATAACTCTGACTTTACTGGTTCGGAGACCTACTGGCAATGGCAACAAGCTTGAAAATATCTATCCAGGTTTTGAGTGTTTTAAGCAATCCACCCTCCATTTTAAAAAAGACATTTTGGTGCAAATAAAAGAACTAAGGATCAGAACTACAAATACTGATACCTCCACAGGTTAGATAAAATAGGATAGTACCTCTGTGGACTGCAGCCGATTCCGGTGTGAAGGCACTAGACGTTTCCAGGTCTACACTCTAGAGTTAAAGAGGGGGTACAGAATGATCCAACCCCCCAATTCCATTCTCTATATAGAGAGAGAAATCTTATCAGGGTTTGCTGTGAAGAGGCCATAGCAGCAACTTTTAGAAGATTCAAGAGGACTGGGGATTATTTGACACTGCACAGCAATGCTTTGCTCATGGCAAGGGAAAGCAGGAGCACCAGAGAGAATAAGGTGCGATATAACACTGGCAGAACAATAAAAGCCCAAAATTCCAAGCTATATTCTTAATGAAGGCTTGGAAGTATGTGGACTATATTGAAGTTTTACGGCAACAGATCTAGAACCTAAATGATGCACTTCCTTTGGATTTCACCTTCACATTGCCTTCATAACGTACTATGGGCTCAATTATGGGAATTAATAGTGAGTATTTTTACTGAAAAAAAAAACAAAAAATCAGGAGTTCTGTTTCCAATAAATGTCTCTAAATATCGTCGTCTCTGCTGTCCTCCTCATCCAGGTCATCTTCATCACCTGCATCTCCAGACTCCAAATCATCTTCGTCCTCCACCTAAAGAGAAGGAAAAGAACACATAAGAGGAATTTACAGTATTTTTCACAATTCCTTGTTAAAGTTGTTCCTTATTGTAACTTGTTGAGGACCACATGAAGTAATTTTTTGGACTATAAGATGCATTTTACCCCAAAAGCGGACATCAGTATGTAGGAGGCGTGGCGCGTGCAGAGCTGTACTCACGGCTCCCTGGTCTCCTTTCGGGCCCCAATCTGCACTGTATTGTGACTGTATACAACGTCAAGATGTAGTGTACGTAGACGCTTACTATGACCTGACGTTGTGCGATGTCAGGTGACCATGGAGTGGTAAGTGGAAGAAGAGCACGTGGTCCGGAGTAGGAGAGGCAAGTTAATTTATGAATTTTTTTTGTCTATTCTAGCTTGGAGGTTTGATCTTAGGTCTGAGAAGTAATGGGGGTCTGATCTGAGGAAGAATGGGGATCTGATACAGAGGTCTGATGGAGCTTGTGGGGGGGGGGGGGTCTGATACAGAGGTCTGAGGAGGAATGGGAGTCTGATGCAGAGGTGTGATGGGGTCTGTAGCAGAGGTGTGATGGAGCTTGGGGGTCTGATGAGGAAAGGGGAGCTGATACAGAGGTCTAATGGGGCTCTGATCTGAGGTCTTATGGAGCTTGGGGATTTGATGGGGGTCTGACATGAGGAGGAATGGGGGTCTGATCTAAGGTCTAAAAAGGAATTGTGGTCTGATTGAGCTTGGGGGTCCGATATGTGGTCTGAGGAGGAATGGGGGTCTGATACAGAGGTCTGATGTGAGATCTGATGGAGCTTGGGGGTTTGATGGGGGTCTGATCTGAGGAGGAATGGAGTTCTTATCTCAGGTCTAAGAAGGAATTGGGGTCTGATGAAAAATACACTTTTTTCTTATTTTCATCCTCCACCTAGGTGCATCTTATAGCCTGAAAAATATGGTAAGTGTATGGTGCTTGGTCTTGGGCTTTAAACCTGTGTCATTATAACTGAACAGTGTGTGTTTAAAACATGTGGAATCTAGCACTAGCAGGTCAGGTGCCTCACTATCTGCCCCTGAGGAGAAGGGGAAACTGTTTTATAACCGCTTCTATCGTCTCTTTTACAGCCTATATACTGCACAATGAACGCTATGCACTGTCAAAACGATGGACACCAGACCCTCAGAGACCCAACTACAAATCAATGGAGTCCCTTGGGCACTGTTCGTGTATATCATGTGACTGATCCAAGACTAGCAATACATATAAAGAATGGTCGAACACTTTTTACCACTGGGATCTCCTATGTGTCTTACATGGGCTCTCTCTCACCTAAAAAAGGCAGTACATATAATACATATGGAAAAGAAGCACCAACACCACAACCGTTTCACTTGCGATTATTCACTTTAATCTTCTTACAAAACCATTCACATGTGATGATGACTTACATCACATATCCAAGATTAGTCCATAAGGTGCTTTTTATAGTCTCAAGTGGTAAGGCTTAGCGACGCAACATCCGGAGGGGATTAGTACGCAGCAGTGTGCATGAAGCTATATTTTGGGGGAACCCCACCCCCTTTCTCAACCCTGGGGGAACCCCGCACCCGAGATGTAGCTTCATGTGCACTGCTGTGTCCTATGCCGCTCTGGATGCGGTGTCTCTCAGCGTTACCACTTGGGACTATAAAAAGCACTTTATGTACCTTACGGACTAATCTTGGATAGGTGATGCAAGTCTTCATCATATGCGAATTGTTTTGTAAGAAGATTAAAGTGAATTTTTGCAAGTGAAATGGTAGTGGTTTTGGTGTGTATTTTCTAGATGGACTGATCCAGGACTGCCATCACACTTTCCATTATAATGGAAACCATAACGTCACTGTAAAAAGAGCTTGCCGTATTTCGCTGCTGACAGATTTCTGTTTATCCTCAAGGTGCCTAACCTGTTCGCCAAGTTCTTTCAGTTTATTCTTCAGACTGAGAATTTTTTGGTCTTGGTCAGCCAACAGTATCAAAAGATCATCTTGCTCCTTCTTGGATTCAGTAACCTCCTGCGTTAGTTTAATTTTCTCATCTTTTAAAATGGCTGCTGTGCTGTGAGCCGAATCGAGCTCCTGCTTTAAAGAAGACTTCTCCTCAGATAGGGCTTTAAGTTCATCCTAAAGTATAAAAAACAAAGAGGTTCAGACAATTGCTTTACACTACTGCTAGCAATAGTTTTTTTTCACAAAACACTTGTTCTATAAAGGACATTATGGGATTAGACAATATTGCAAACCCATATGAGAAGGGATGATGTCTCATAACATAAGGTTTCAATGCAATCAGTCCAAGATTGAGGTGAAACAATGTTGTTTAACAGAAGAATCAGTCAAACAACCAACCCACACTTATGAATTCCATTCCCACCCTGTCAGCGCTTTGAACCCCCCCCCCAATCCCATTTTGTTGACCGTATATCCGTATATGTGATGACGTACATGACATTATGAGAAGTAAAGGACTGGCACTTCGCAGTTACAAAAGATCTGCAATCTCTATTAATTGTTGTCATCAACTAGGAACAAAAACAATGCGTTTCGACTCAGAGATTTGAGTCTTTCTTGAGAAAGACTCAAATCTGTGAGTTGAAACGCGTTGTTTTTGTTCCTCATTGATGACAACAATAAAGAGATTGCAGATCTTTTGTAACTGCGAAGTGCCGATCCTTTACTTCTCATATTGTTTGAGGAACGCCGACCCTGGACACGAGCACCGCGAGACTGATTGGAGTGCCGGCTGGACTTGTATGTTTGTTGACGTACATGACATGTGAGCACTGAAATGTATTAATGGCAGGAGCAGTTCAGTAGATCCTAAGATGACTGTTCTAGTGAGCAATTGGTTATCACCGTCACCATCAAGCTTGGCATGTAAACAAGATGTAGCAGGGGACCCAACGCTTGGCTGGTGGGTATGGCACAGAATTCAAAGGTCCCCTTAGCCAACACTTCAGAATACAATAGAGAGCGCCGCACCTTCTCACACTATTCTAATATCCTGTATTCAAAACCATATTACTATAATATGTTTTGCCTCTATATGTTTTATATTGAGGTTATTTTGTGCAAAACAGCATTCCAATACAGAAAAAGTCATAAAAACCTCACATATTGTTCTGTCCATGCATGAAAAAAATGGACCCAGCACTCGTTGATTTTCATACCAAATCCAATTTGTTGTGTTTTGATTTAATACAACCAGATATAAGCTGAAACGGAGCCATCAGGATGTATTAAATGCACCAAACCAGTTTAATTCAGATTCTGAAATCCTCTGCCGGATCTCGAAACTTGAATTAAAAACGCAGGTGTAAAAGTAGCCTAAAATGTTTTCAATGGCAGAAATTACCTCTACTGTGCAAAGTCACGGTCCAGCCTTATAATCGTTGTAACATGCATTTGTTAACCTGAATTTTCTGTAGGGTGGAAAACATCATGTATATTATTGTGACCTACAAACCTTTAAAGAGCCAATCTCCTGCAGTAAACTTGCTATTTTCTCTTCCTGGTTATTATTTTTGGAAGCAGTAGCACTGTCACCTGATGCTGATACTGTAGCCTGCGGTATAAATGGAAAAAAAACAGATGATGACCAACCGCATTTCAATTTTGTTACACAATTAAAGAAGTTGTCGGAATTATTTTTTTGTTCTTTGTATGTTTCTAACTAGCCAAATGTAAGGACTTTACAATTCACTTACTTTAGCTCTAGTTGCTGCTTTCTCAGATTTCACTGAGGGTCACATGACCTGTGATGTCAGCTTCCCTCCCTTCTCTGATGATGTTTCGTGCACGAGCCTGAGAGAGCAGATCTGTGTCTGTACACAAGACGTCACTGTGCTGGCCACGCCCCCCCTGCACTGCCATCTGCTGCTGCTTATTGCTCTCTCCCTGGATTCTTGGGGGAAAACATTAACCCCTTCAGCTGCACAGACTCAGGGCTGAAGGCTTTACTAAGTAGCTGCAGGCAGTGAGCAGACAAATGCTGGGCACAGGAGCTGACAGACTAGAGGAGTTCTTCATAAGGACAGGTAGGGAGAAGATCCTGTGTGTATCAGCAGTGTCATTGTACAGCTGGGACTTGTAGTCCTACAAATACAACATGCTGCTGAGTCTCCCAGCAGGCAGACATGTCACTCAGGGCAGCACTTGTATTCACTCCCTTTTGCAGAGTAGGGGGAGGGGCAGAGATAGTTATTGTTGCAGGTAAACAGAGGGCCAGAAGAGAACCAGGGAAATGAGGAAATAAACTTGCTTAGCTTAGTTATATATTGCTGCCCATCAGATTTACAGTATTCATAACTCGGACAACCCCTTTAAGGAAAAAGCGGCTTACCGAGATTTATTTAACTGATGACCTATCCTGTCCTCTGGATAGGCAGGGGTGTGGAAATTAAAAAAAAAAACTACTTGTCGAAGGACTGAAGCGGGGGCTCAATCTACTTGTCCCTCATGACAATCTACTTGTCCTGAACTTCTACTGTATGGGGGCGGGGGCCACAAGGAGACGTTCTACTGTATGGGGGCGGGGGCCACAAGGAGACGTTCTACTGTATGGGGCGGGGGCTACAAGGAGAAGTTCTACTGTATGGGGCGGGAGCTACAAGGAGGCGTTCTACTGTATGGGGCGGGGCCACAAGGTGACGTTCTACTGTATGGGGGCGGGGGCCACAGGTGACGTTCTACTGTATGGGGGCGGGGGCCACAAGGTGACGTTCTACTGTATGGGGGCGGGGGCCACAAGGTGACGTTCTACTGTATGGGGGCAGCCACGCCATACTGGGGCAGTGAATCCCTTTAATGTATAATATACATTAAAGGGATTCACTGCCACAGTATGGCATGTACATTAAAGGGATTCACTGCCCCAGTATGTCATGTACATTAAAGGGATTCACTACCCCAGTATAGTATATACTATATTGCATACTGGGGCAGTGAATCCCTTTTCCCTTTAATGTATATGCCTTTAATGTATATCCAACTCCCGGGACCCCCACTGATCAGCTGTTTTAGAAGGCACTGGCACTTGCAGTAGTGCTGCGGCCTTCTCTAAGCTCACCAAGCACAGCCCCGTATATTGTATAGAAGCTGTGCTTGGTTTCGCAGCTCAGCCCTGTTTATTTCAACAGGAATGAGCTGCGCCTAGGGCATGTGACAGATGAACGTGTCATCACATGGCATAGGCAAAGCTGCCAAAAAGCCACGGCACTACTGCAAGTGCTGGTGCCTTCTCAAACAGCTGATCGACGGGACTCCCGGGTGTCGGACACCCACCGATCAGATACTGTTGACCTATCAGTTTAAAAAATCTCTGAAAACCTTTTTAATTAAATGCCATCACATAGAAGAGAAATAATGCCCATATTTATTCATTAGTATATTTCACACCAATCAAAACAAAGGAGGTAGTAGGTGTACTATGCATCTAATTTCTGAGCAGCGGTACAACTTTTCCATTGATATAGGCTTTTTTTTTTAACCTTCCTTGGCATTCTGTAGTATAAAAGTGCCTGTCAGCCTCTAAAGATTATGTGATGACTCTGCTCATTGTGCCTCAGTCTATGCAGGATAGCTGGTAAGTGAACTACAGAATACAGAGAGCATGGACTTACACATTGTGTTGCCTAGTAGCTAATGTACAAACTGGACTAGTTCAAAATGTTTATATACGTTGAAGGCCGCAAAAAAAAAAACTCTAATATAAAAAAAAATAAGCTGATTTAACTAATATAATTTCTAATTCCCTTTGATCTAGGGTGCATACACAACGGAAACTTACACTGGCTTCTACTTTTTGAACCAATTCCATTCTTTCCGCCTGTAGCCTGTTGATTTCCGTAGACTGAACATGGAGCTGGGATCGTAGTGTTTCCATTTCCTGTAAATTAGTGGTATAAAAACAAAGGGGGAGATTTATCAAACGGGTGGCTTAGTTGCCCATAGCACCTTCCACCATCTTTCACAAAGAAGACGTGAAAAATGAAAGGTGGAAGATAATCCGTTGCTATGGGCAACTAAACCAGTTCAGAATATTATAAAATTCATAATTACAAATCTATTTCCTACGTTTTGTTATTTGACACATTAACACAAGTGACAGTGTGCATGGTGCTTAGATTTCATGGCCATACTGGTGGAACAACCTGCACTTACAATATTCTTTTATTACTATTATTTGGTTTGCATTTATGACCTGTAAATGAATGGTCTGGTCAGGGGATTCCTGCTGCTATCTGGTACGGTAAGTGTTAGGATAATTTTCTTGTGTTGTTGACGATGGATAACTTAGCAAATTACGGTATATTCATTAAAAAATCTCCATCATTTTCTTGGTCTAACAAGCCACTCCCATGCCTCAAAAATGGTTTCTCCCTCTATAGCAGGCAGCTCTTGTCCATAAAACATGAGGAGATGGAGGGTCATGTGATTCTACATGTCCATGAGCAATCTGTGCATAGTGTGGCTTCCTGGATGCCCAGGACCTATGTCAGTACTCACTATTTTCATTGGGCAGATCCAGATCTTAATTTCCTGTTATTATTGCATTATTATCCTTTCTCACTTATGTCTTGGCGAAGAAACATCTGGCCCCTTAACCATTTTCTGGTGTTCCTTTATGCTGTAGACAAGGCCCTGCTAACAAACTAAGATGCAGAATAAGAAGACACTGCTCCACAAGCTCTGGTAAGTCATCCATAGACCTCCTTCTACCTGTAGTGTGTCCTTAGGCAACTAAGATCTGGTGAATACTGAGACATGTCCTGGACCAGGGATGTCCAACCTGCGGCTGTTGCAAAACTACAACTTCCAACATGCCCTGATAGCTGTAGGCTGTCGGGCATGCTGGGAGTTGTAGTTTTGCAACAGCTGGAGGTCCGCAAGTTGGGCATTCCTGTCCATTCAGGAACACGCTGGTTGCTCATGGACGTGTAGAATCACATGTCCCTCGATCTCCTGCCATTTTATGGATGAGAACTGCCTACCGTAGAGTGAGAAACCATTTCTGAGCCAGGAGTAGTGGCTTTTCAGATCAAGAAAACGGCACAGAATATACACTGTACAGTATACTTGGTAAGTAATCTATTCTCATGTCTGCTTATAGAGTCAATACAAAGTGGCCAACCCCTTTAAGCACATTGAAAACCCTGCCAACAAAAGGAAAAGCACCTTTTGGAGCTCTGTGACTTGCTCTGACACTCCAGTGGTTTGCTCTGTCTGACCGCCGGTTTGACTGTACTTCTGTAGATAAAAAGAAGAAGCAAATGTAATGTGCAAGATGTATATGTCTTAGAAAAAAACGTAGCATCCAACCTCGGATCAATACAAGATATCTTCCAACCATATTAGAGGCCTCAGTGTGTTCAGTGCATTGCAGTTTTCTATTTACTTACATGGCTTTTTGAAGGTCACAGGTAGATTGCCTGATGCAAATTTGCACACAGGCCTTAAAAGGGGTTTTTCCATCACAGAAAATGGGGGAATGTCGCTAGGATATGCCCCCATTGTCTGATAGGTGCGGGTAAGGCGAGAGAGCACTTGGCGATGGCCAGACTCCGTACTCGGCGTAGGAGCGGGTCCCAGAGGTGGGACCCGCATCTATCCGACAACGGAGGTATGTCCTAGCAATATGCCCCCATTGTCTGTGATGGGAATACCCCTTTAATCGCCTAAACGTTAGACGGAAACTCAGAGTTTCTTCTACATCTGTATCTCAATTAGCACACTATCCCAATGTGGATACAGTATATAAACAAAAATCTTACCAAGTTTTCTATAAGAGTGTTCTTTTCAGAAAGATCTCCTTGTAGTAATTCTTGCTGTTTCTTCAATTCTTCTATTTCCTCTTTTAACCGGCTGACCTCTTCAGACTGAAACCCATTCATCTGTGCATTGCTGTTATGTGCGTTATGATGCTGGTTATCTTTTCCTATTTATATAAAAAGGAAATGCTACGTGATCTAGGCCTCCAACAAAAAGGACAGAAGGAATGCAGAATGCGAGAATTGTCATAAATAACGATTCACTCACATAGTAAGGAAAAAAATAATAATAATCCTATAGACACTGGTATTCAATAAAAACAAGATTTTTGTATAACTTACCAGTAAAATCTCTTTCTCGCTCTTCCTTGGGGACACAGGAGACCTTGGGTATAGCTCAGCTCCCTAGGAGGCGTGACACTAAGTAGAAACTGTTAAGCCCCTCCTCCATCAGCTATACCCTCAGCCTGGAGTGAGAGACTGCCAGTTGCGTGTCCAAGTAGTGAGAAAAGGCAATGTCCAACAAGTGGAAACAACAAGCCAACTACCCGACCGGGTAAACCAAGTCTTGAAACCGTGTAGAAAAACAATGAATGGGTGGGTGCTGTGTCCCCCAAGGAAGAGCGAGAAAGAGATTTTACTGGTAAGTTATACAAAAATCTCGTTTTCTCGCCCATTTTCCTTGGGGGACACAGGATACCTTGGGACGTCCGAGAGCAGTCCAAGAAGGGAGGGACCACAGCCCAAAGCGAAGCACCCCAAGGCATCAAGGAACTGCCGCCCGCACAAGCTCAAGGCAACATTCGCCAAAGCACGAGTATGCGCCCTGTAGAAACAGGGAAGGCGAGTAAGGAAAAAATGGCGGCCGCCCTGCAAAATTGCGCCGCCGAAGCCCAATGTCTCCGGCCCAGGAGGCACAAACCGCTCCAATGAAGTGAACGGAACATGGAAGACAGAGCCCTGCCCCTGGTGCGGAAAACGCAGCAAGCGCCCTTGTGAGGAAGCGGGAGAAAGCCATCCTGGAGGCCGTCATACCCTTGCGCGGACCTCCCAGGAGTCAGAGCGCCGAAAAACATAGCCGGTGATCTCCAAGCAAACCTGCAAACCCAAACAACGTCCAATCGAAGCGTCCGTTCCCGGGGACGGGAAGGAGAGGGCGATGGCCTCATCGAGAGGAAAAGCAGATAACCCTTCCAGAAGGCAGGAAGGGACAGAGAACAGCCCTGTCCTGGCGAGGACAGAAGGTTCGGAACAAGAAAAAGCCCTTAATTCAGACCCCTGTCTGAGAGACAGGAGGGCCACAAGAAAACAACGGACCGAACAGAAGGAGTAGCGATAGTAGTACTCTGTAACGACTCCAAGAAAAAAGCTTGGAGCCCGAGATGCAGCATGCAGTTCCCAGGGCGGTACCGGGGGACGGCCTAGAGGAACCAATGAGCCACCAGAAGGACCTAACAGGCCCAAGAGGGTCAGGGAACGCTGGAGAGGATGGACAGCGCCGACACATGACCCATCAAGGAACAGAGTCCCAGTCCCAGGCCGGACTGGAGAAAAGACAGAACCATGGGGAGAGAAAGGCAGAGTGGGGGAACGCCCAGCTTTCCACAGAACCCCAGGTAAGAACTCTAAGCCCGATAATAGATCCTGGACGAAGCACGGACGGGAGCGAACATAAACGTGCCCGCTGGAATCGCCTGGCAGGCGGGAAAAACCCCGTGATCAGGTGCAGGCCAGTAACACGGACAGAAGAATCCGGCGAAACTGGACCCGTCGGTCCACGAGCAACTTCATCCCGTAGCCAACCGGGAGTGGGGAGCAGAAGGGCAGGCGGAAGGAACCGAAGGGATCCACCTTGCCTTCTGTGGGGGAGGCAGCAGTGCGGTTTATCGGCACTGGCGCAGCTCAACCCCGGGAGAACAGAGAGGTCTAGTGCGCCTCTGTTATCCCTGATCTGGAAGAAAAATAAAAAATAAAATTAAAATAAACAAGAAAAATCCAAAAAAGGAGAAAACAGCCCTGCAGAGCAGGGAGTGTCTTGCCTCCTTGGACACTAAGCAAAAACTGGCAGTCTCTCACTCCAGGCTGAGGGTATAGCTGATGGAGGAGGGGCTTAACAGTTTCTACTTAGTGTCACGCCGCCTAGAGAGCTGAGCTATACCCAAGGTATCCTGTGTCCCCCAAGTAAAATGGGCGAGAAAATTTTTTTTTATATAATGTTGCCTCATCAGCAATATTCTAAGTGTCATATGTTTCATCGCAGCTCATCTGCATTCATACATTTTGAACCCTTTAATTATGGGCAGTTGTGTCATGCCCCCCCCCCCCCCCCCCCAAACTTATTATTGGTCCAGAACTTGATCTCCATTGTAGAATCTCTCCTGCGTGGCTGACTTCCTGTAATCTACCCTTATAAAATCTCTCCTGGCAGTACTCAGACAGCTCCCTATCCAGCTCTGCTTCCTTGTCATTCTGCAATTCCTTCTGTACATAAAGTTCAGCTGAAGATATCTGCAAAGGAGTGCAGTGATTTAACACTTGAGTCCATAAACATGCAACTTCACACTGCTCTCCCCTGCCTTCTGCTTGTTAGGGCTGGAAGGGAGATGCTTATCACAAGCAGGAGGCAGAAGAGACAGGCTGAAGCTGTATTACATATGAATATACTAAGACGCTATAATGTGCGTTAGGGGCCAGAAGGTCCATGTCATTGATCTATCATTGCCTGCCTGAACCTCTGCATCAGGGATCAGCAACCTCCGGCATTCCGCTGTTCTCCCAGAATTCTTCTTTCACTTCTATGGGAGTTACAAGAACAGCCGAGTGAAAGTACATGCTGGGAGTTGTATTTTCACAGCAGTTGGAGTGCCGAAGGTTGCTGATCCCCGATTTACTATATTGTTTGATAATACCGAAGAGTTCTGTTATGCAGGCAAAACATTGATGGAGTGCTTCTTTATATAAGACATGAGCACAATATTCAGATTCTGTGTTTTACACAATGGTCAATACTGATTACATATAATATGTAATATAATATGACTGTTACCTAGTTGCACCTTGAGAAGATTGTACTGATCTTTGTGCTGTTGAATCTGCATGAGTTGCTGGGAGATAGTATTCTGGAACTGTTCATTTTTAGCTTGCAAAGAAGAGACTGATTGTTTCAATTCTTCCAGTTGTATGTCCTACAAAATATAAATGAAGGAATGATAAACCTTAGTCCCTACTCATCAAGGATCTTCCAGTTTTACTACATCATCGTGGTTGTAACAGAGGCAGCACCTGCTATGTATGGAGCAGGCTCAGTTGTTGAGCCCACTGAAAAAATAGCAACCTATAACATATATATATGCCCACTGCTCTTAGAGGTAAAGAGATGACAGCAGGGTATATTTGTAACAGGTCTTTATATACGTAGTATGGTTTTTTAGCCACCAGATATCTTCCTAGACATTCCACTTTTGGTTTGGTCGAATAATTTTAATTATCTAGAAGAAAAAAAACAGACTCAAAGGATAAAAATTGAACTTATCCTCAAACCGGAGATATGAGAGGACGGCTGAGCGGTCATCATAGACATAAGACTGCTGGTGGAGCCCTAGAAATTAAAACCTTAAGTCTATGTATAGTGCATAGTCCATAGGAAAGATTATACTTTCTACCTAGACTGCATAGCTTGATAAAAACCATGGCAAATACAACAAGTGATCATCGTTATCAACCCGATTATAGCTCGCTGTATGGCAAGTTAAAACATAAATAGTAATCTGATGGGGTTTTTTTTTTGATAATTTGTACAGTTGGCACAATCTTTCCATCCAGTGTACTGGAAAGCCAGAAATACTGCAGTAACTTAAAAGCTATGTACACCTTTGAAAGCAACTTTGGTTTATGATTGAATTTTACTAATTGTTGGCTAAAAATCATATTTTTAATTGGCCTTTATCAAAGATATTGAGCTGTTCTATCACAATGGGTTAACTGTTTGTCTAGCTGTGTGACTGGTACTTTCACTTTGTGCCGGTCATCTAAGGCCTCTTTCACACTTGCGTTCTGAGGATCCAGCGGGCACTTCCGTCCAGCCGGATCCGTCAGAACGCAAGTCGCCTGAAGCATTAGAAGACTGATCAGGATCCTGATCAGTCTTCAAAATGCTTTCAGGTTACTATGGCAGCCAGGACGCTATTAAAGTCCTGGTTGCCATAGTAGGAGCGGGGAGCGGGGGAGCGGTATACTTACCATCCGTGCGGCTCCCGGGGCGCTCCAGAATGACGTCAGAGCGCCCCATGCACATGGATCACATAATCCATGCGCATGGGGCGCCCTGACGTCACTCTGGAGCGCCCCGGGAGCCACACGGGCGGTAAGTATACTGCTCCCCCGCTCCCCACTACACTTTACCATGGCAACCAGGACTTTAGCGTCATGGCTGCCATAGTAACCATTCAGAAAAAGCTAAACGTCGGATCTGGCGATGCGCCGAAACGACGTTTAGCTTAAGGCCGGATCCGGATTAATGCCTTTCAATGGGCATTAATTCCGGATCCGGCCTTGAGGCAAGAGTTCAGGATTTTTGGCCGGAGCAAAAAGCGCAGCATGCTGCGGTATTTGCTGCGTCCAAAAAACGTTCCGGGCCTGAACTGAAGACATCCTGATGCATCCTGAACGGATTTCTCTCCATTCAGAGTGCATGGGGATGATCCTGATCAGGAATTTTCCGGCATAGAGCCCCGACAACGAAACTCTATGCCGGAAAACAAAAACGCAAGTGTGAAAGAGCCCTAATAGCCCTTATATGTATACTACTGAAAGGTCATAAACACTTATTTAAGCCACATTCTTATCAGTAAGATAATGAGTGTTTATAATGTCAGAGAGCAGAGATAAGGAGTTTGTCTGACCCCGGTCTGATGGAAAAGAGAGAAAATCTACAGGCTGCTACTAGAGCATCTCAGCTATGTACAGAAAAAAGGGCTTAATATTTTTAATAGAGACCAATTGAAAAAAATGAGCTCAAAATGAGTACAATGCAATAATAAATAAAATAGCTCCTAAAAGGTGTACATAGCCTTTAAGTGCTATTAGTTATTTACTACTTTTACCTGCTCTCGGATGACACTTTTGTAGTGAGATATAATGTTATCATGCTGCTCCAGGGACTTTTTCTCCTCTTCTTCTTTCTTGTCTTCTTCACTAGATTTGTAGATAGCTTTAGAAATGACCACTAGAACCAAGAAGAGAGTAAGGCTCAATATTCCATCTATAGACACGAGATAGATAGACACGAGATAGATAGACACGAGATAGATAGACACGAGATAGATAGACACGAGATAGATAGACACGAGATAGATAGACACGAGATAGATAGACACGAGATAGATAGACACGAGATAGACAGACACGAGATAGACACGAGATAGATAGACACGAGATAGATAGACACGAGATAGATAGACACGAGATAGATAGACACGAGATAGATAGACACGAGATAGATAGATACATATATATGAGATAGATAGAGAGTTAAAGGGGTTGTCCCACAAAAAGCCAGCTCTACTTTACACCAGTTTGATAAATCTCTCCCACTGAGTTAATCAATAAAATATATCTGTATAGCGCCACCTGCTGTTTGTTCTTTCTTATTTCTTTGACCTGCTCACTGAGATGGCCGCACATGCTCAGTTTCATCCTCCAAATGCCCCGAGCTATGATAGGTAGAGCATGGACACGCCCCCTTAGCTGCAGCAGAAAAGACACTCCCCCTGAGCTGTCAGCTCGATCTAAGTCTAGCAGAGCAATGATTGTGAAGATCTCCGGATCCATGTGAGGTACAGGGCTGGTTCTAGCTTTGTTAGAAAGAGGTTGTCATGTACAATATGATGTCTGATTTTCAATTTTTACATTAGTCATGGACTAACCCCTTTAAGTCTCAACCTACTCTGCACCATATTGAAATTGAGTTTCCAGTCTGCAAGTGACTGAAGCTTAGAGAAGTAACAGAGCAACCAATTTTTTATTCTAGACTATGAACTTTGATTTACACAGAGGAGTAGATAGATAGATAATATGTAGATAGATAGAAGATAGATAGATAGAAGATAGATAGATAGAAGATAGATAGATAGAAGATAGATAGATAGAAGATAGATAGATAGACACGAGATAGATAGACACGAGATAGATAGACACGAGATAGATAGACACGAGATAGATAGACACGAGATAGATAGACACGAGATAGATAGACACGAGATAGATAGACACGAGATAGATAGACACGAGATAGATAGACACGAGATAGATAGACACGAGATAGATAGACACGAGATAGATAGACACGAGATAGATAGACACGAGATAGATAGATACATATATATGAGATAGATAGATAGAAGAGAGATAGATAGATAGATAGATAGATACAAGACAGATAGATATTAGATAGATAGATAAATAGATAGATACGAGATAGATACGAGATAGATAGATAGATAGATAGATACAAGATAGATAGATAGATAGATAGATAGATACGAAATAGATAGATAAGAGATAGATAGATAGATAGATAGATATGAGATAAATAGATATCAGATAGATAGATATGAGATAGATATAAGATAGATACATATATATAAGATAGATAGATAGATACATTGATATGAGATAGATATAAGATAGATAGATAGATAGATAGAGGTATATAAACAATACGGATTGGTATCTTACCCTCTAATTCCTTAACTAATTTGGTGAACTCGTGATCGAACATCATGTGGTCAGGACTGGAGAAACTTGGTTGAGGTTTCTGAGCAGCCTTTGAATAGAATTCATGCTTTGTGATGAAGCACAGCTTCTCAATAAAGATTTCCTTCCCTATTCTTTTTTCTATCAATTGCTTCAACTTCTCTCTAAAGAAAAAGAACCAATGTAGGGAGGTTAATAAAAAAAATAAAAAATAATATGGTACCACATTTAGATTTATACACCCCCAAAATTCTCATGAAAACCTCACTGGGCAATCTACTATCGTCTTCTAGTAAAATAAAGGCCTTTTAATGCACACTGATTCACTCATACGTTTATAATAGACGCGGGTATTGTGTGTGAACGTACAAACCATACAAAATATTAACAAGAAATGCATACGCTATCGGCGTAGGAAGTAAAGGAGGACTTTATTACACACTTACTTGGTATTGTTTTCAAGTGAGTTATCGTTATAGTAAATGCAGATTCCCAGGAGCAGGGCACACAGGCCCTGAACAAGCTGCTCCTCTTCTCCAAGGTTCTCCGATATCTGCGCTGTGAGCTGGATGGCCACTAAGGAAGAACATTTCTCAAGAAAGAAGACATTGCTACCTTTTAGCGGTAATTTAAAGTGAAGAGTAAAACTGCCTGAGGTTTGGTCATGTGTTAGATCCAGATCTGGCTTTGGTGCGCACTCTGAATCTGGCTATGAGGCACCATAGTTCTGTGGGAAAGGTCTGAGGAACATGGACATCAGTCATTCATTTTTAATACCCCTACTTTTCACTGTCCATTTTATAGACATTATAAAACGTTAGTATTTTCAGTATGAAAAATGTTTTGGCATAAAAATGATAATATAATGCAAACCCGACCAGTCCCAAGAACATGGGGTCCCGAGTCCCTTGTGTGAATGGAGTGTGGCCACCAGACTGCCAGCGGGTGACTGCAGAGTGCTGTAGACAGTGAACGGAGCAGAGGTCACACGCGCTACCATTACTCGGGGATCCCTGTTCTTGTAACTTGCAGGGGTCCCAGAGGTAGGACCCCCAAGCGATCATAGATTTATCATCCTACCCTTTGGATAGGTAATGAATGATTTGTGGACCAAGCCCTTCAATATTGACAGTACTCAAACAGCTCTTGTGAAGACTCATAAAATAAAAGGATACAAAAGGCACATTAGATGCGTTGTGTAGAAAATGTGTAACCGCAATGGGACAGTTGGTTAACCAAGTGCACAGCAACATTAACAGCCCAACTCTGGTCTGCACTTTACTACCCTGCAGAAACGGAAGACGATGTATAAGATCATGCCAACAGTTTGTTGAGTGGTATATAAAGTAGTAAATGTCCCCCTCCCACTGTTTTCTAGTACTGCCTCGTGGATACGCTTAACAGTTTCAAATTGTATAAAAAAAAACACAGTAAGGGTCCATTTACACGTCCGCATCCGTTTCGCAAGTTTGTGGACCCATTCATTTTGAATGGGGCTGGAAGAACACTATGTGCTGCCTGCATCCGCATTTCCGGATCCGAAAATTCCGTTCCCGGAAAAAATAGAACATGTCCCATTCTTGTCCGCAATTGCGGACAAGAAAGGGCATTTTCTATTATAGTGTCGGCCATGTGCGGATCCGCAGAACACTTACGGACTTGTGAATGGACCCTAATACTTCACAATGGAAACCTTTCTTCAATTAGGCCACACACATTAGAAGAAGTACGGCTGCCCCGACAGTTTCAGCTGACCATCTAATACAGGGGTGTCCAAACTTGAATTTTAACATGCCTGATCCTTTTCTTCTCAGGGGCGATAAGCTGCCACCAGGTGTCTGTCAGTGGCTGGGCAGGCAAGTATTGCAAGCGAACCATTTGCTCCCAATAACTGCCTGCCCATCATAGGAGGTGAGAACTGCGTTTACATGCAGCAATCTCCTCCACTATATAGTGATGAATGATTGCTCCTGCTCATACAGCTGCAATTCGCCGTTCTACTGATAACATATGTACATTTGCCTGACCGGACTGGGTATGTGTATATAGGGAGTTGGAATAGCTCTCAGCCGACAGCTATCGAATGTGTGATCAGCCTTAAGATAGGCCACCAATATCTGATCAATGGGGGCCCAACTAATGGCACTGCTACCGATCAGATGAATGAATCCCCTTCATTATGCTTTCTGCATGGCAATCAGCTGATCATCATAGGTACCACTTCTCGCACCACCGGCAACCAGCTGATGTTTTTGTCGGGAAGATGATGCTAGCTAGGCATTTGGAAATGGAGTGTTACATGGTGCCCATTGGACAACTCAAGCCTGGCAGAACAGGAATCACTTTTACAGAACGGCTTTCCACTGTGGCTCAAAAAGGGGGTCTCAAGTGGGAGAGCTGCCTTCATGATGTCCACGTTTCCTAACAGGGAATATGAACAGGTGTTGCCTTCATAAAGGAGCTTCCCAGGAGTTCGATATTGAGGACCTATCCTCAGATTGGGTCATCACCATCAGATTGGCGGGGGTCCGGCTCCAGGTTGCAGGCCTCTGTAGTGACATAGCCTCCTAAAAGCTTACCAAGCACAGCGCCGTACATTGTATAGTCGTTATCCTTGGTATTGCAGCTCAGGCCCATTCATGGAAATGGGACTATGCTGCTCCTAGGCCATGTGACCGATGAGCATGACATCACTGGCCTAGGAAGAGGCCACTAAGACACTCACAGGGGTTCTGCAGCCTCTTCAGACGTATGATCGGAGGGTGTCCTGGGAGTCGGATATTGCTGACCCATCCTGACATCGACATAGAAATCCTGGAAAACCACTTCAGTGCTGCAGATGCTTTTATCAGAATGTTGGACAGGCAGCTTACCTTATCTTTATGACCCGGGCAGATCTATTAACATGGGTGTGACCAAAAAGTCTGCTTGGTGCACTGCACAGAACTGTATGACTTGCACCCTATAGAACCTTTTCTGTTTGCAATTATCATAAAGATAAGCCAACCCTCATAGATAATATGTGAGCGGGCTCTCCACCCGTATTTTGCACTTCCGTGGCCCCTGTGTGGCACTTGGCTTTCTTGCATGAATCCTGCTGGGAACTTGTGTTTAAAATGCCCTTCTATCAGTAAGAATGGTCCTTTGCTGTTCTTGTAAGTAAATCTGGTCCCATTTTCTTTGATTTAGATTTTTTTTTTTTTGCTATTTTGTACAAGTCATAACATAGGCATGAACATTTCTTCACTTCTAGTAGTTGTCACTACGCTGTCACAGACCAGAATTGTAGGGGGAAATAGGGTTACATCCCCATTCTGGAAATCATTGAGATCCCAAGTTCCATCAAAGTGATCTCTTAGGCTATTTTCACATTAGCGGCAGAGGAGTCCGTCAGGTTCTTCCGGCGGGTGAACTGCCTGTCGCATCCGTCCTGCCGCTAGTTCACGTGTGCCCCCGGACTGCCGCTCCGTCCCCATTGACTATGGAGGCGGAGTTCCGGCGGCAGCGCACGGACGCCGGACTAAAAGTACACCCGCTGGAACAGCCTGACGGACTTCCCTGCCGCTAGTGTGAAAATAGCCTTATCTATCTATAATATTGAAAGGTAATTTTGACAGTTTCTGAATATACCTTTATATTTATACTATTTGCAACCAAATTGATATTATGTACAGTATATAGAAGACAGTAGATCGGCTTCTCTGGACACAATGAAAATAAAAGCACTCACGGCATGCATGGGCTTTCAGTGACATGTCTTAATTCACAAATTCCAGTAGCAAAGTTAGCACATCGTTTAGATAACACCAAGATGCAACAGCAAAACCGTTACAAGGAGGTTAGTGCAAGTCAGGTTTATAAATCTATAGAAAGAAATTAACAGGGCTCCTTCTGTCAAAACAACCAAAAAACACAGTAGTGATTTATACATTGAAAATTCTTCTACTGCCTTTTTGGTGGCACTCCCCTCACCCCTCCACCCTCATTAATGGTACTGGTGAATGGTCCTAAAGAGGTATTTTGGTTGTTTAAAGAGGACCTTTCACCGGTCCAAAGTTTGTTAGTGAAAGGTATGTACATGCAGAGCGGCACCCAGGGATGTCCCTGCACTTACTTGTATCCCGGCTGCCACTCCGTTCTCCCGCTGTAGCCCCTGGTACCGGTGCACGTGCTGCTGATAATTTTGCCTTGGGCGGAGACATCCTCTTTTGCCCTGGGCGTCTCCTTCTCCCAGGCTGGGGCGCTGGCCAATCGCAGCGCTCAGCTCATATCCTGCAACCTCCCAGGATATGAGCTGAGCGCTGCGATTGGCCAGCGATCCAGGCTTGAGAGAAGGAGACGCCCAGGGCAAAAGAGGATGTCTCCGCCCAAGGCAAAATTATCAGCAGCACGTGCACCGGTACCAGGGGCTACAGCGGGCGAACGGAGGGGCACCCAGGGATACAAGTAAGTGCAGGGACATCCATGGGTGCCGCTCTGCATGTACATACCTTTCACTAACAAACTTTGGACCGGTGAAAGGTCCTTTTTAAATAGGATAGGGAACAATGATTAGATCAGTGACCGCTGGGACTCCCACCGATCACGAGAACGAGTACCCCCGAAATGAACTGAGTGGCTGGCCACAAATGCGAGTGGCTGCTCCATTCATTTCTATGGGAGTTCTGGGGATAGCTGTACTTGGCTATCTCGGGACGCTGGACTGCTCAGTTCATTCCAGGGAGGCAGCAGGGGGTACGGGGACCTCATTCTCTTGATCGGTGGGGGAATCACTGGTGGACAGGGGATAACTTCAAACAACCGGAGTACCCCTTTAACACAAGGCAGGGTAGCGCTATCAGCAGCATGTGTCAGCGGACACCCTGCTAAACTCTGATCCCAGTTATTTAACCGCTTATATGCTGCAGGCAATAGTGACTACTACTTCAAAGCAGTTAGGGCTCATGCACACTAACGTATTTTCTTTCCGTGTCCGTTACGTTTTTTTTTTAGGACCGTGTGCGGAACCATTCATTTCAATGGATGTTACTTAGTGTGCATTCCGTTTTTCGTTCCGCCAAAAAATAGAATATGTCCCATTATTGTCCGCATTACGGACAAGAATAGTACTGTTCTATTAGAGGCCAGCTGTTCCGTTCTGCAAAATACGGAATGCACTCGGACTTCATCCGTATTTTTGCCGGATCTGTTTGTTGCGGACCGCAATATACATACGGTCGTGTGTATGAGCCCTTACACTGAGGGAGGTGCTAATAGTACACTGGACTATGAAGTATTGCAGTGTATTATATGAGGAATCACAAAAAAAAAAAAGTAAAAAAAACATTAAAATGTACTAAAAAAAAAAAAAAAAAATTTTTCCATTGTGAAATGTTATAAGGAAAAATAAATAAAATAATGATTTGTATCACCACAATCAAAATCACCTAGTGTCCACTGGGAGAGCTTCAAACATGGAATTTAAAGAGGACCTGCCCTGCAAATACTTGCATTTAACATGGAATAATTCTGGAGCCATTGACAACTGGGTGTTACTACTGCAGTTGTCAATTGCGAGCATCCTAACACAGTCTGACCCTGTGTAATAGGAGTCTAGGGAGACTCTTGGCAAGGGAATGGTAACACCTGGTTGTAAATTCATATATTCATACATTTCCAAAAGGATTATTAGAGGAACAGCTTTTCCCAGAAAACTGCCTATGGGATTCTCAAGGTATTTGAAAGGGGTTTTCCTGGATGCCCTTATCCTTAGGATAGGCAATGAGTATTTGATTGATGGGGGTCCAGCTCTCTTAGGTGTCTGAAGGGGCTGTAGCTAGAATGGGAAGAAGCTGCAGTACTCAGGCATGGCATGCCGAGTGTAGGCAGGGAGTACTGTAAACATCTAATAGCCTGCAGAGCTCAATGAGAGCAACGGCCTATCCTACAGATCAATCAAGATTAAAATTCCTGAAAACCCTTTCAATCTACAAGAGAAGAACTCACAGACTGAAAAGGAGCCAGTTAATCTTTCCTAGAGGGCACAATTTCTACTGGAAAGCATCAATTTCTACACCTCTTCTCTTTGGTAAAAACTTTCATTCTTAAAAATGTCCATGGTTTCCAGCCACCGAAGCAAGATCAAAGTGCAGACAATAAGACCAATGAAACAGTGGTGCTGTGAGGGGAACGAATGGTCATCTTTACAGTAGAATGGAATGGCATAGACATATGGGCAACAGTGGGGCACTGTAATGCTGGGCCCTGTGTATGGCTGTGACAGGAGGGCCCTGTGCATGGCAGTGTCGGGTGGGCCCCGTGCATGGCAGCGTCAGGTGGGCGCGCTGTGTATGGCAGCATCGGGTGGGCGCTCTGTGTATGGCAGCGTCGGGTGGGGGCGCTGTGTATGGCAGCGTCAGGTGGGCCCTGTGTATGGCAGCGTCAGGTGGGCCCTGTGTATGGCAGCGTCAGGTGGGCCCTGTGTATGGCAGCGTCAGGTGGGCCCTGTGTATGGCAGCGTCAGGTGGGCCCTGTGTATGGCAGCGTCAGGTGGGCCCTGTGTATGGCAGCGTCAGGTGGGCCCTGTGTATGGCAGCGTCAGGTGGGCCCTGTGTATGGCAGCGTCAGGTGGGCCCTGTGTATGGCAGCGTCAGGTGGGCCCTGTGTATGGCAGCGTCAGGTGGGCCTGTGTATGGCAGCGTCAGGTGGGCCCTGTGTATGGCAGCGTCAGGTGGGCCCTGTGTATGGCAGCGTCAGGTGGGCCCTGTGTATGGCAGCGTCAGGTGGGCCCTGCGTATGGCAGCGTCAGGTGGGCCCTGCGTATGGCAGCATCAGGTGGGCCCTGCGTATGGCAGCATCAGGTGGGCCCTGCGTATGGCAGCGTCAGGTGGGCGCTGTGTATGGCAGCGTCAGGTGGGCGCAGTGTATGGCAGCGTCAGGTGGGCACAGTGTATGGCAGCGTCAGGCAGGCGCTGCGCATGGCAGCATCAGATGGGCGCTGCGTATGGCAGCGTCAGGTGGGTCCTGCGTATGGCAGCATCAGATGGGCGCTGCGTATGGCAGCGTCAGGTGGGCGCTGTGTATGGCAGCAGTGGTCTTATGTTTAGTGTATGATGTTGAATAAATGTAGAATTGTCTACATTCATTTCTGCACGGGAGACTAGCAATGGTTCCCCTACAGAGATATCAGCCTCATAACGTTATGTGGGCCTATGCTTTATATATGGGAATTACCGCAAAATTCGTACTCCTCCTCGGCTAAAAATACTCCTCAAAATTGTTAAGAGGAGTATTTTTACTCTTCTGGATAAAATGTAGTGCGAGCTCTGCTTTCATGTAATGCTGGAAGGTGGCACCTTAGAACAAGGCTGACTGACACTGAAGCAAAGATTTGCATAGAGATACATCAAGAACAAGACAGAAAAAGATGGATTGAGACATTCAATTCATCCTCAGGGAAAAAGAAGATGTGAAGGACATTGGAACAAGATTTGCTTTGTGGCTTTAAAGATGCAAACTAAATAAGAGACACCCAAAATTGGTCTATATGGCGATTCAGAATGCACCTTTAAATAAGTATTTAAGTGCCGTCTCCATGTCTCCTGGTTTGAGAAGACATGAAGGCCAGAATCATGGAGATGTCATGCTGCGTCCTGTAAGCACCAGTGATGAGCCCAGCACCCTATGATGGGAATACCACAGCAGAAAAGAGAACTTGTGAGTATGAGTCACTTCACAGCAGTTATAAGGGTTAAATAGAAAAAAAAACAAAAAAAAAAACACCCATATTGAAAAAGCAAGTCAGAGAAGCCCTCGGGTGTCAGCAAGCAGTGCCAACGTATACATACCCGTCTGTTGAGCTTATCACCCTGCAAATTATATATGTCAGACATTTAATTTCTTTCAAGATGCCTTTTGGAATTCTTCTTATGGCACTCATAATATTTGTAGTGGAATTCATCCCAAAAAACACAATGGCACAGTCACCCCTCACCCCCATGTCTATAGGAGTACAAATAACACAGACGACTTTCACAGAAATGATGTCAGGCAGTTTACACAGATTAAAGGGAATCTCTCAGGAGATTTGTACCTATGACACTGGCTGACCTGTTACATGTGCACTTGGCAGCTGAAGACATCTGTGTTGGTCCCATGTTCATATGTGCGTACATTACTGAGAAAAATGAAGTTTTCTTATATGCAAATGAGCCTCTAGGAGCAATGGGGGCGTTACTGTTACACCTAGAGACTCTGCTCTCTCTGCACAATTGACAGGGCCTGGCAGTGTAAACATGATCACGCCTGGCCCCGACTCCTCCTAAAGTCACGCTCTGCGTCTTTTGCTTCAGTATCCAACGAAGGCGCAGTACAGGAAATAGGCTCGTTGGCATTTCTCTTCTGTACTGTGCCTATGCCAGATACTGAAGCGCATGGCAGGACTTTAGACGTCAGGGCCAGGCGTGATCACATTTACACTGCCTGGCCCTGTCAAAGTGCAGAGGGCGTAGCAGTGGCAGAGAAAGCAAAGTCTCTAGGAGTTAGGCTAGGTCTACCCGACGACATTTGTCGCACGACAATTTTTATAATGGTAGTCTATGGTGTCACATTGCGACATGCTGCGACTGCGACACGACAGTCACAAAAAATCCGTTCAAGATGGATTTTTCTGCGACTGTTGCGTCGCAGTTGCAGCATGTCTCAATGCGACACCATAGACTACCATTATAAAAATTGTCGCGCAACACATGTTACAGTGTAGTTGTGCTCTATTTGTCGTGTAGACCTAGCCTAAAGGAAAAGCCCCCATTGTTCCCAGAGGCTCATTTGCATATAATAAAACATGGCATTTCTCAGCAATGTGGGCACATATGACCATGGGACCAACACAGATGCCTTCAGCTGCCAAGCGCACATGTAACAGGTCGGCCAGTGTCATAGGTACAAATCTGCTGACAGATTCCCTTTAAAGGGAGTGTGTCACCCCCTTTTCACATTTTATACTACTAGCAATGTCCACCAGGACATGTAACCACCACTGCCAACCTACCTGTATGTCTCCAGGATGTGAAGTCATTGTCCATATGCAAATCCATCTCAAAGTGCCCAGCGGGCGGACTTTCCTTTCGAAAGTGTCCAAACCTGCCTTTTCTACCCAATTTTCACTCCTCTCCCCTCTCCCTTGACGTCAACGGGCTGCACTTCCAAATCTTGTGCAGGTGCCCTCTCCATGTTTTCCGGTGCCAACGCACTACCTTCCCTTCTATGGGCTAGTGCTTCAGTGTATGTCCTGCGCTTGCACTGTGGCCTTTGCTCTTGTGGCTTGCACTAGCCCACAGAAGGGAATTTAGTGAACAGGAAGGCAGGGAGAGGAGAGGAAGACTTGAGAGGCTAGTATGCTGTCAGTGGTGGTTACATGCTGGGCATTGCTGGTAGTATACCGTAAACTGTGAAAAGTTGGTGACAGATGTATGGTCATGGATAGCCGAATGATCAATGTATCGCGTTTCTTAGAATGATAGTTAATAAATGTGAATGTGGTTGAGTAATAAAACAAAGGGTTCTTAGGGGTTTACCAAAAAAGTTAATTGAACAGAGCACAGGCAGCTGGCTCTATGTGTTGGTAGACAAGAAAGGCATCCACGAATTAACATGTCCAGTATATTTTATTCATGGATGGGCTTGACATACAAAGTGTCTTCAAACTAGTAAAGGTCCCCTAAATATTGACAATTAAAGCGACCCTCCAGTTCAAGAAAAAATTCTGATTAACTGGGGAACTAACAGAACACTTACTTGTCCAGCCCTGCTCTTAGATTGGCCATGTGAGCAGTGCTGGCCGATCCAAGGGCAACAGGAAGCCCATCCATGGGCTACCAAATGCACAGTGTCCCTCAGGCAGCCTGAGAAGCTGTGCGGCCATCTTGGATGGCAGAAGAGGATCCTGATAACTGACGGATCTGCAGCCAAAAAGATGAAAAGCATGGCACTATGCAAGTGTTCTGTCCGTTCCCTAGTTACTGGAGGGTCACTTTAAAGGGGGTGTCCAAAAAGTCAGCTTTTTCCAGAGAGTACCACTCTGGTCTGATATTCCATCTCAGTATAAATCAAGTCAACGTCGCTGAGATGTAATACCAGACACGGCATGTGGACAAGAGTGGTGCTATTTCTGGGTGAAAGGAACGCCCTCATTTTAATCTTGTACAACCCAAGTAATATACCAGGAGCCAATTTTTGGTTAGTCACAGTATTTCATATGAACCCCCAGCTAAAAAGTGTCTGACCTCAGTGGTCAGAAAGGCGCAGACAAAGTATTCAATTGTGCCAATCTAGGGAATGTGAATTACGGTGAGGGTCAGCACCACACTGCGTTCCTAAACACTGATCTCTACCTTAGATGGACTGTCCATGAAGCACTGTTAAAAATCACTGGAACGAATAGGATTCAGCATACGGTTAGTAGAAGTACTGCTTCAGATGATTTCACATGCCATGTGAATGCTCATACCTGTGCCAGGATGTTGGTACACTGCTGCAGTAGAGAGACCGGTGGATTGCCAATACTGGTCGCCAGCTGGACTCTGAGCAGTTGCTCTTTCTGCGTAGGATTCTCTAACAAGGCATGAGCCAGGGCCACGGCAGCACACCAGTTTGAGAGAGAATCAGTGGAAAAGAGACCTCCGCAGAGTAGCTGTCCGGCCGACAGTGAAGTGGCTGTGAAAAGAGACAGACATTAATATGCAACCATCTGTTCCCTGTAGCAGTTCATACTTCCATAACCATAAAAAACAAAGCCCACTAAGAAAGCAACCGATTATTGTCAAATGAGTCTAAAATATGAAACAGACCCTGGTTTACACAAACTATTCAGCACTGGGCAAAGCGCACCTCATGCCTTCCGAAATGCATAAGGCGGTTTCTATCCATCCAGGCAATTATTCTGGATAGATAGATAGATAGATAGATAGATAGATAGATAGATATAGAGACAGAGTAGATAGATAGATATAGAGATAGAGACAGAGTAGATAGACAGATATAGAGATAGAGACAGAGTAGATAGACAGAGACAGAGTAGATAGACAGAGACAGAGTAGATAGACAGAGACAGAGTAGATAGACAGAGACAGAGTAGATAGACAGAGACAGAGTAGATAGACAGAGACAGAGTAGATAGA